>NW_026509127.1:0-14887 GCF_026875155.1 Cherax quadricarinatus
AATCGCCCCCCCCCAAATTTGCTAACCATAGGTTCGCGAATGATCGCGGGTAAAAAAACCCATGGGGGATCCTGTGACAGCACACGGATCATCTAAATGCAGACAGTGTTGATTTTTCTTCTGCTTTTCAGCGCCATTTTGGGAGAAAAAAAGTTCCCCCAAACCAACGCTAGGGGCACTCAATCAGGGGAAAACCTGCGCAAACAAACTCAAACAGACGTCTGCGCACTCCCACACGGCTGGGAGGCGATGGGGAAAATAAGGTATAAACAGGTAGTTAGGAGCCTTTTTCTTTGCCCCTAAAAGTTGTCGGATTTACCCCAAAAATTTCGGGTTCACGTTTATATTGATTATTTGAAAACTAGAAATTTCCAATTCCTTTTTTTGGTTGACTAATCATTTTAATTAATTCGTCCTTATCGTGCAGTGTAGCTACTGGGTTTGTCGCTTTGAAGATGCCTTCGACATTCTGCTGATAATTTTTTAAAAGTGTCCTCAATTTCTCTAGTAGGTTATATTGTTGGTATATTTTTGGGGAAGCTAATTGGCAAGTTGCTTTGGGTAGCTTCAATTATTCGATTGGCAGGGCCCTATTGCATCATCAATTGCACTGGGGGTGTTTTTTTCCAAAAGAACAATTTCATCCCCCCCCCAATATGCCCTAAGGGGTCAAAAAATCCGGGGTGTTAAGATTGGGTTTAGGAGTTACAGGTATTCTAAATGGAGAATTTTAGTTGTATTAAACCGGGATAGGTCAGACCTACATTTCCACCGGGGTAACGACAGTGAAAGAGTAAAGTCTCTTTTTTGTCATACTATACGGGTGTTCCTGGTGGGGTCCAAGTACTTTTTAAAAAATGGCCTTTGAAATGACAATTTTCTAGCTGTCATGATATAAAGAGTTCCTCCTTTTAACACCCATGAATCCCACCCACAGTTGAAGAGGGGGGGTGATGAGCATTAAAATCTCCACTAATTTTTTTTGGAAAAATTTTTGCTTAATATCCCAGTAAGGAATTGACTCAATAGGCTGTCTCGGGGGGAAAAAATCCATTCCATCACTAGGGTCCCTGCGACGTTGTTTTGTTCATTGCAAAATTATCTTTATCCACCTGAATATTTTTAAAAGTATACCCAATTTAACCAAAATGGCTACACCACTAAAGGGTCCCTCGATTTTTCAACGACATTCCACGTAATTTAATAGTTGATCAACCTTGCAGCTGCTCGTTCAAAAGTAAACACGGGATTATGTTATGTATTCAACCCCAAAAAGGGTAACGGTTATTAAAGAAATGTTGAACATTAAAGTTGGAAGATTTAACCCCCCATTATTTTTTTATTTTTCGCTCGTACACTGCGTTCTGAACGCCTGCAACTAAGTCATTTTTTGTATCTATACTTCCCTGCTGGCTCGTCAAGGGGAGGGGGGAATTTTTGCGTGGATCTTGTGTATTAAACATGCCACACTTCAAAGGGGCATAATTTTAAAACAGATTCATTAGAATCTTAGAGTCGTTAAGTCATCATCATAAAACTGGGGAAAGCTATTCTCAGTTTCAAAGCAGAGGCCGTGAGAGTTAATGGAGACTGTGTAGGCTCCGGGGAATATTAATGGGAAAGGGAGTTCCCTTGGAAATCCTGTTCAACGGGATCAGCTAAAATAGCGGGGAGAAGGCCCCCATTTCTGGGGCATTGTTTTTTCGGGTTTGACTTTCGGTTGAAGGATTTGACAGCCGGGTTGCGGGGGGGGCGATCCGGGCGGGGATGACTGTTTTATTTTTAATGTAGAGTAGGTACAACTTCTTGTATGAAAAGGGCGGGGTCATAATAGCCTTCACTTTTCAGGGATAGTGAGGGGAGTGATCCCATTATCCTTTAACAGATCATTTAAAAAACCCTAAAGCAGAGTTGCATGCACCACCCCATGTCTTGGCCAACAAGTACATTAGTTTTTGCTCCGTTTTTAACCCCCTGTGGGTACCCGAGACATTGAGATGCGACTGAACCTTTTGTTGTGTTGTTGTAAGTGAGGGTTTTGATTGGGGCCTCCAAGAGGGGCAGAATCCAAAATTGGAACCATTGGGAGAGACCTGGGAGTCCCACTTGACCAGGCAGAGCTGGGGAAAGGGAAATTGGCAGGTTGGGGTCCTGGGGGGTGGCTTCTTTGAAGTTACCCGGATTTACCTGGAAGAGTTCCGGGGTCAACGCCCCCGCGGCCCGTCTGAGACCAGGCCTCCTTGGGATCAAACCTGATCAACCAGGGTGTTGCTGCCGGCTGCACGCAAACCAACATACGAGCCCCCCAGCCCGGTACCGGAATTGACTTTTGGTGCTGTCCAGGGGCCCGCTTTAAGACTGCCCGGGTCGTTGGGAATCCCCCCTTTTTGTGCTGGGAGGGGAGTTGAACTCTCGGGCCCCTGACCTTATTGTATGGCTCTTAACGTGCTAGTGACACCCCCGCTTTTCATTGGGGGGGAGGTGCTGTCCCCAAGTTTTTTTGCTTTCGTAGTGGGTGTTTTTCGTGTGCAATTTCGGTACTGCCCCTCTAGGATTTTCCGGGGTTATTAATCATGTATCTCTCCCCCTCGTTCCGGGGAATACGGTTTAGGAACCTCAAGCCTCCCAAAAATTTTGGGGTTTTTTATCTCCGTTTTCGCGCCGTGAAAGTTCTCTGTACATTTTCTAGGTCGGAAAATTTCACCTCCTTAAAAGGTGCTGTTAGTGTGCAGCAATTTTCCACCCTAGATAGAACAAGGACCTAAGATGTCACATGGGCTTTTTGCCTCCCTAGTTTTAAGGGTTTTCTCATTTCCATCCGTCTTTTTTCTAGCAATGCGATTGATAAAATGTTATGGTCCTTAAAGGTGAGATCCTCCACATGTACTCCCGGGTCTTTACTTTGGGGGTTTTTTCGCCTTTTGGGCCAGAATTTGTTTTGTACTTGATAAGATTTTAAATTCCTCATTTTACCCTACTGAGTAATTGAAAATTTTTCCCCGTTTAACTTCATATTGTTTTCTCGCCCACTGAAAGATTTGGTTTTATGTCTGCCGGGCTTTTTCAGTGTCGCAATGGGAAACACTGTCATGCAGTTCGGGGGTCCCCCCCGCAAAGGAAGACACGGTACTGTGGGTGACACCCCTTTTCAGTCGGGAATAAAGGAGAGGAACAAAATGGGGGCGATACTGGCCTTGTGGAACAGAGCTTTTCACCGTAGCTGCCCGGGCTTCTCTGTTACGACACTCTCTGTGTTTTTGGTATGAGGAAATTTTGATCCACGACCGACTTTTCCTGTTTTTTCCCTTTAGCACGCATTTTGTGCGCTATTAAAGCATGGTCACACTTTTCGAAGGGTTTTGCAAAAATCGATATATTTCATCTGCATTCTTTTTGTCTTTTTAGTGCTTTAGGACCTTTTCGTAGTGGCCAATAGTTTAACAGACAGGAGCGACCTGTTTTTAAAAACCCCTGTTTCCCTGGGTTGTAACTGATGGGTTTCTAGATGCTGGGGACTTTCTTTTTAACCCTTTCAAAAAATTTTTATATATGGATGTTAGGCTTTTTCTGTTCTTTTGCTGTTGCTTTTACGCCCCCTTTGTGGAGTGGGGCTAGTCGTTGTTTTTGTAACGTGGGAAAGACCCCCGTGCCATGCCCCCTCCATAGGATGGGAAAAGGCTTTATGGGGCTTCTTGCGTTTTTGAGAACACAGAGTTCCTGATCTGGCCCTGGGGCAGAGTGCATGGGCATGTCATTTATCGCCTGTTCGAAGTCATTTGGGCGTCAGGATAACATCGGAAGGCTTTTTAAATAAAATTTTGGGGCACTCTCAAAAAAAATTTCTTTGACTTCGCTCTCAGTCTGGTTAGGGGCTTGCTAAAAACTGAGTCAATTGGGACTTGAGTAGCTCACTCATTTCCCTTTTTGTCATCTGTGAGGGCCCTCTTGTTTTAAATAGGGGGCCCAAACTGGCGTTGTTCCGATTTTGTTTGGGATAGGAGAAGAAATACTTTTTTTTCTTTTCGATTTCATTTATGGCTTTTAGTTCTTCCCGCGATTTCTGACTCCTAAAGGATTCTTTAGCTTTAAGTTCGAATCGCTATTTCTCTGACCGTGTCTCCCTACCATTTTAGATAATTGACCTCTTTTTGCCCCTTGTTTCTTTTCCTTCGCCTGTAAAGGAGCCCTGTCTCTTTCTGTTTTTTCATCACTCCTCCTTTTTCTTTGAGGAAAGCCTTGTGCATACTCGGTGCTCCGAGTTAAAATCTTTCAGGGATAAGTTGGGGCGTGTTTCTTAGTATATCTTCCCCCTTTTAAACGGTTAGGACTTGGTTTACTTGGTCCCCCTTTTTGTTTTTTTTTATTGAAGTTGAATTTTTGGGGAATGCTCCCTCGTGACTATCTCCTTATTCCCCTCTGGGGGTCCGGCCCAAAATACTGAACCCAATTATTTTGATCTGAGTATATTGTTTTGAATGGGATATTTTTTATCAGATCCATTTTTAGTGAAGAGAGTCTAGTGATTCTCCAGTCAAAGTAGGCTCATTATTTGCTGTTTAAATTGAATTTTGTGCAGAGATTTAAAAGCTCGCGTGAGTGTATTTTTTCATCAAGCGCCTCCGGGGTTTTATTTCTGCAACAAAAAATATGCTATATTCCTCCATTTTAGGTGCCTTAATTGAAACCCCCAGGAGCAAGATGTTGGGTGCGGGAGCGGAAGGTTTTCCAGACATGAAATTTTTTAACAGCTTTCCTGGAATTGCTGGATTTGCATCCGGGAGGCTTGTAGACAATCAAAAAGACTATTTTTGGTTCTCGACCTTCTGCTAAAATTTTCCACTACACATTTGAGGCTTTTAGCTTTTCGGCAAACAATGACCTCAATGTACAGCCAACCCCCCCCTTTTGCCTTTCACTCTGCCATCTGTATAGGTTGTAACCTGGGACCATTTTCGTTGTCCAATGTTTCCTTTATGTGGGTCTCAGGGAAACCCGCGAACATTCCTTTTGCCTCTGCAAGCACCCCACGGATAAAAGGATTTTGTTGTTTGTTGCTGGTTTTAAACCCCTGTATTTTTGCAAAAAGAATGTTATCGACTGGTGGTATTTTTGGGTACTGGGGGGGTTTTTTTTTTCCGGCTTTTATATCTGTACTTTTGGTTTGGAGTGGAGGCCTCGACGGGGTTTCCACTCCAGAATGACGATTTGGTGTACGATTTCCCCATTTCCCCCATTTTTTTTTCCTTCCGGCACAAAAAAAACCTCCCCTCTTGAGGGGCTTGGCTACCCGGGTTTTTCCCCAAAGGCCTGGATGTTTTGATCTTTTTGCCCCCTTAGTGGAATCCCCTGGAAATTTTTAATTATACACTTTTTCCCCGTACGAAGGGACACATTAGGGTGAAAAAGTTTACAGAAGGGGAGTTTGCTTTTTCCTTTTCATATGGGCAGGGCTTTTCCCTGGGGTGGTCATAGTTGCACGCCCTCTTTTTTTTTCCAGTTTTCCCATGCCGCAATACCGATTGCATAGATGTGCACAGGTTTGGTTTCCTTTTGGGGCCTTGGGTTTTCGTGACGTTTTCCCCTGTTGGTGCATTTTTCCCTGTCTTACTTTCATCCCCCCTAGCCCCAAAAATGGAGCCCCCACCTTTTGTTTTTGGTAAAATATCCTCCTATTGCAGGGAGTCCCTTGTTTCATTTCCTCGGTATTTCTATTTCAATATTGTTTTAATCTTATCTTTGGGCTACACTTGTTTCCCTACTATGGCTCCTATCCCCCCATGAGGGCATTCAATGTTTCCTTCCCGCGTATAATTTCCCCACTACCTGGGCAAAATCTCCAGCTTCACCCTTACTGTCCCCAGGACACATTCCACTTCCCCATTCTGTCTCCCGGACAGCTCTCCAGCTTCAAAACCCTTACTGTCTCCCCAGGGCGGGACCTCCACTTCACCATACTGTCCCAGGACACACCTCCACTTCCCCATTACGTCTCCCAGGACAGCACTACGGCCCCCCTTTACTGACTACCAGGCACATCTCCAGCCTACAGTTTCTGACTACTGACCCGTATCAAGGGCATACCATTCAGCCCCGGGCTTTTTTTTTTTTTCCCCTCTTTGAGAAACTTTCCCGGTTTTATGAAAGCAGCTTTGAGTTGACCTCCTTTTTAAACCCTTGTGATTTTAGTCCACAGATTTTTCTCATTTGGGCAACCCAAAAACACTTCCCGTTTTTTAAAACTGCTTGTAGCTAGTTCTTGGTATCTGCACAAGGCGTGAAAAACCAATTTCCCCAGAAAAGACAATTTTTTGCTTGGAAGCCCGTTTTTTTACGACCACAGACACACCAGCTTCATAATGATTGAATGGTTTGATTTTCTGCAATTTTTACTAGCAACCTCTTGAATATCTAATTTAACCTGCATGGTGCACAACAAACCGTTTGAAACCAGTCCAGGTTTTGGGGCCAGTCAAGGGGTTTGGACCAGTCAAGGGGTTCGGACCAGTCAAGGTTTGGGGCCATCTATCTGTCTGATCATGGTCACTTTTTTAAAACCATACTGGCGGGATTTGAGCTAACCATGAAGGATCTACTGGAAATTATCTACCCAGTAATATGTGATTTTTTATTGATACAAAAGAAAAATTTTCGGTTGAAGAGCCGTACTGCGGCACTCCTACAATGACAACGGTCGACCTCCACTTTTTTTTATCAATCGCTGATCTAGCTTCTCTATTTTTTTTTTTTTTTTTTTTTTTTTTTTTTTCCTCTCCACCACAATAAATGCTATATTATCACTATGTTGACTGGGCAAATTTTGGGGGGAAGGGGGCCTTTTCTTAGTAATAATTGCTTCTCGTTGTGTATATTGCGACCGCGGTAACACAGGGTTTTAAAGAAATTCACAGTAACGTCTGGTATTTCAAGAAAAAGAAACAAAAAGTCCACCCACTTCACTAAGTACCCCTTAAATACTGGTTATTGCTATACAACACTTATTCGCATTTACTGGTATCCTAGATTATATGCGTAAAAAAGGCCAGGAAGATTATTAAAAACACTACCGTGGTAAGTTTCTGGCGACTTCTGGGACCTGCCTCATAGGCTTATCACTTTATTTTACAAATTCCCTGTTTTCAAAGACACTTACCTTTATCATAATATCCAGGAGCCCCTGTAGAAACACTATACCTATGTATACTCAATCTTTCAGGGGACTTTTTTTTCCTCTGACCAAAGTTCAATATTTTTATTTTTTCCACACGGACGGCCCAGATTCCCCTCTGGGAGTAAACTCTGCTAGGGAAATGCACACTAATTTCCTTTTTTTTTCTCGTATTAAAGTTTTTCCCCCCCCAAGATGGTTCCAGGCGCTAGAGGGAAGAAACGTATAGGATTGATGACACAAATTAAAGTTCTAGCACGTAAGAGCGACCGTGAAAACACCAGAAAAACCGGGAGCACAACGAGGCACGCTGACACGCTATGACTACCAGGACCAGTTTCTTGGTGTCAAGAATTTTCTGCATTTCCTTTTTTCTTTCAGGACAAATAGCAGAAACAGCTGATGTTTTCCATTACAGAGGACACATTTAGGTGAATTTTTATTGGTACAATCACGATACGAATGTTGGCCAGAGCAAATGCTACAAATTCCCCTTGTGTACTGCATTTGTTGTTGTTATGACCAAAGGCATAACACTTGAAACATTGTGTCACACTGACAAAGCGTTCCATAGAAATTTGGTCAGATGTACATCTGGTACTGAAACATTTGAAGCCATTTTGACACACAAGTTTGGCCTCCTCAGGTGTCTCGATATTAATTTTAAAGTTACCTTATTGTTGTTGGTATTCGAGAATTTATGTGCTTCTACAGCCCTAAGGTCAGAATTCTCGGTATTAATGTTATCAACAATTTCATTAACATGCTGTTTCATAAACTGTTGATTCTGGCCACAAACACAGTCCTCTAGCTTGATAGCTGTCAGGGGCAACTGGGGTAACACCAAAAGTCTTCAGTTTATCCAAGACATCATGCTTTATAGTTTAAGTAACCTCTTCTTCTGAAGAGGGAGAAGTACTGCTCCAGCGTGGGTTTGAAAAACATCCAAATGGAGCAACAGTTGAGTTCGAGCAATACATTTGAGAATGTCTTTCATGGGCATGATTTCCATCAATACGTAATCTTACACGAATCCTCGCCATGATGCCTGGGAAGGTGCATTTGGGAGAGGAGTTGCTTAACAAAAAGGTATCTTTCCTTAATGTTAGCCTAACATCCTATTTCAGCTGACTTATGAAGGTCAGCCCCTAAGATAGCCTACCCTCGAGTAGTGAGGGGAAAGGGCCCAAGGGAAAGATCGGCTGGATTTTAAAAAACCACACGGGCTACCAGATGGTCAAAATGCCTTGTGTTAACTCGCCAGCGAAGTTGCCGAAAAAGAAGATAGGACAGTCAGAAGGATAGCAATGTATGTAGTGTGTTAAGTGTGTGAGCCAGTGTTGTTGTATGGGTGAGGGGAGGATGGGGATGAGAGGGGTGAACAAGCAAGCAAGTCACCGCCTTACCCTCTTGATGGGATGGGGCTCGAAATGACTGCAAGCAAGTCTCCTCTCAGCACTGGTGAAGAACTACTCAGGATAACCCAAGTAAATTCTCGAGCAACAGTGTTCAGAGTTGCTCAGCTGAAGAGCAGGAACGACGACGCTCTCTCCACGGTGGCTGGCCTGCAACTGATTTGTTGAGGCGTCAAGAGCTGCAATATTTAAGCTTACGAAAAATATCTCAGGAACTTGGCAACATTTTGGTGTATGTCTGGTCTCTGTACGATAATTCTATAAAAAGTTATCGTAATTATTATACAAGAAGTAATTGCATCATTGTTTCGACGCACGCCATAATAGTAGTACGTTTATGGTAAGTTTTAGCCATTTTTCGTAATTTTTTGTTATAATTTTGTGTCAGATGTTTTAAAATGCTAATTAGTAACTTTCAGACTGGCTGTTCCACCACACACCACCTTCAGTGCCGACCAGAGGTCCAAGGACAGGTGAGGTATGTTGCTCTGACTGGCCACGGCAGATCCTTGGGACTCTTATTATTGCCCTCCATTGTACAAATTTTGTATACACAATGACTCCCAAGGAGAGAAAATTTGTGTATAACATTAGCAAGAAACTGAGAAAGCGCTTAGAAATGATGATAGAGCTAAAGAAAGCAGCAGAGGGAGAGGCTGCAGGAGTGTGTGACATGACACCATCGTCTCCACTACCATCACTCCTCTGAAGACGACCTGGGGTCCAGTCCCTGGACCCATTATGTACCTCTGTAATCTTTTGACTACCGCCCATAGGATGGGTATGGGGTGCATAATAAACACATTAAACTGAAAAAAAAAACTCAAGACGAAGCTTTCTTCACTGCTCTTGAACTGCTAGATATTTCTAAACTAAAATCGCAAGCTAAACAAGGAAAACGAAAGTGTAAGAGCACCTCCGTGGCCACCCCAGCTGTGGCCAGCACCTCTGTGGCCACCCTAAGTGGCCCACCTACAGGATAATATGATAATATCTTTATGTACTGCAAGTACATGTAATACAGTTCTAGCTGACATCAATGACATACTACTGTATAGAAAGCCCTTTGTTATGCAGAGCATTTCAGGCAAATTAGGTCAGTTTTGTCCCAGGATGCGACCCACACCAGTCGACTAACACTCAGGTACCCATTTTATTGATGGGTGAACAGGGACAGCAGGTGTCGTATGGAAATATGTCACTTATGTTTTGCAGCCGCATCGGAGGAGATTCGAACTTCGGACCTCAGTGTGTGAGCTGAGTGCTCTAGCGATAGAACTACGGGACCGAAGCTGTATAGCCCTTGTGGCTTAGTGCTTCTTTTTGATTATAATAATAATACGAGACAGAAAAAGTGTAAACAAGGTGACATATCTGCGGCTAACACCTCCGTGGCCAGTTTCCAAGGAACTTCAGGATGCGTGAGAAATAAATTACGTGCATGAACTTCACCATTACCTTCATACAAGTAATATGATTAGAAGGCAACAATAATAAATTACTTACATTTGCTGCACCGCTGAGGTCTATGGGAAACCTTTGAGACACTCCAGGTCACGTGGAGATTATCTCCCTTCGACACCCAATACTCTATACACATCTAACCTGGACTCCAATAATTATGATATTAATATTTATGTAGAAATTGTGGACAGTATTATTAGATTAGACTAACGGAAGGAGAGGGGTAGGGATACACATATATATCTATCATATGAAAAAAATACTTATATATAATACCACCACTTACAAATTTTCTCTGGTGGTCACATGATGTTGCTGAAACACCCACAATACCTAGACTTATCCGATGTTATCCTGACGCCAAATGACTTCGAACAGGCGATAAATGACATGCCCATGCACTCTGCCCCAGGGCCAGACTCATGGAACTCTGTGTTCATCAAGAACTGCAAGAAGCCCCTATCACGAGCCATTTCCATCCTATGGAGAGGGAGCATGGACACGGGGGTCGTCCCACAGTTACTAAAAACAACAGACATAGCCCCACTCACAAAGGGGGCAGTAAAGCAACAGCAAAGAACTACAGACCAATAGCACTAACATCCCATATCATAAAAATCTTTGAAAGGGTCCTAAAGAAGCAGATCACCACGCATCTAGAAACCCATCAGTTACACAACCCAGGGCAACATGGGTTTAGAACAGGTCGCTCCTGTCTGTCTCAACTATTGGACCACTACGACAAGGTCCTAAATGCACTAGAAGACAAAAAGAATGCAGATGTAATATATACAGACTTTGCAAAAGCCTTCGACAAGTGTGACCATGGCGTAATAGCGCACAAAATGCGTGCTAAAGGAATAACAGGAAAAGTCGTCGATGGATCTATAATTTCCTCACTAACAGAACACAGAGAGTAGTCGTCAACAGAGTAAAGTCCGAGGCAGCTACGGTGAAAAGCTCTGTTCCACAAGGCACAGTACTCGCTCCCATCTTGTTCCTCATCCTTATATCCGACATAGACAAGGATGTCAGCCACAGCACCGTGTCTTCCTTTGCAGATGACACCCGAATCTGCATGACAGTGTCTTCCATTGCAGACACTGCAAAGCTCCAGGCAGACATCAACCAAATCTTCAGTGGGGTGCAGAAAACAATATGAAGTTCAACGATGAGAAATTTCAATTACTCAGATATGGTAAACATGAGGAAATTAAATCTTCATCAGAGTACAAAACAAATTCTGGCCACAAAATAGAGCGAAACACCAACGTCAAAGACCTGGGAGTGATCATGTCGGAGGACTCACCTTCAAGGACCATAACATTGTATCAATCGCATCTGCTAGAAAAATGACAGGATGGATATTGAGAACCTTCAAAACTAGGGAGGCCAAGCCCATGATGACACTCTTCAGGTCACTTGTTCTATCTAGCTGGAATATTGCTGCACACTAACAGCACCTTTCAAGGCAGGTGAAATTGCCGACCTAGAAAATGTACAGAGAACTTTCACGGCGCGCATAACGGAGATAAAACACCTCAATTATTGGGAGCGCTTGAGGTTCCTAAACCTGTATTCCCTGGAACGCAGGAGGGAGAGATACATGATTATATATACCTGGAAAATCCTAGAGGGACTAGTACCGAACTTGCACACGAAAATCACTCACTAACGAAAGCAAAAGACTTGGCAGACGATGCACCATCCCCCCCCAATGAAAAGCAGGGGTGTCACTAGCACGTTAAGAGACCATACAATAAGTGTCAGGGGCCCGAGACTGTTCAACTGCCTCCCAGCACACATAAGGGGGATTACCAACAGACCCCTGGCAGTCTTCAAGCTGGCACTGGACAAGCACCTAAAGTCAGTTCCGGATCAGCCGGGCTGTGGCTCGTACGTTGGTTTGCGTGCAGCCAGCAGCAACAGCCTGGTTGATCAGGCTCTGATCCACCAGGAGGCCTGGTCTCAGACCGGGCCGCGGGGGCGTTGACCCCCGGAACTCTCTCCAGGTAAACTCCAGGTAAACTTAAGTCTCGAGACACTCCCCAGATAGGGAGCCAAGGCCGGGTCACCACTACTTGGAAAAGACCCGGGCCGGGAGAATACCGGCGAATAAAAAAAAAAAAAAAAAAACCTATCTCATTATAACAAAACTATACTAGCCAGATAGCTTGCAATAACAAGAAGGGTTACTTAGCTGTGGGTGAGACGACAGCATTCCTTATCTTCCCTATGTCACCACCATCCGATCTCAAGTTCTGCCAAGTTAATGTAGATACCTTCAGCAGGACGTGTTTACCCCTTTGTTTTATTCCTATTTGGGAGGCTGACTCCATTCAACCTCCGGAACCGTCGGAAATTTGACGCCACGTTGCCTTGTGGTCACACACTGAGTGAGGTTAGAATGGAGAGCAATGTGGTGGTAGAAGTCCATCAAGATGTGATTAAAGAAGATATGTGTGTAGAGGGTAGCTCCTGCAAGAGATTAGTGGGGACATCAGACATGGACGAGGTCCTCACACCAGCGCAGCGGCCTGGGAAGAAGGTTTGGGCAGCTGTGGTGGAAACGGCGATACCGGGAGGGGGGGGGGCAATGGGAAGAATGGCGGGAAGGGACAGGGAGGGGTTGGAGGGCAAGAACAAGGGATTGATAGAGATGGACGGCGACCTATGAAAGGAGGACCAAGTAAGCCTCAGCGGCATAGGGGTAAGCCGCATTCTTGTAATTTCAGGTGTGTAACTTTCAATGTAAACGGTCTTAAGACCGAGGTCAAGAGGGTATGGTTAGAGTGGGTTTTAAGGAGATTTAGTATTGATGTCTGTTTTTTTGCAGAAACATAACCATAGGTTAGGATGTGAGTTGGTTTTGAAAGGTTATAGGTTGTTTACCAGTGATGCTTTGAGGTTGAAAGGAGGTGTGGCTGTCACGGTAAAGGAGACCAGTCCTTTGCTGTGGGTTTTTCTGATCATAATGCTGTTATAGCAGATTTGAGGGTAGATGGTATAGTGAGAGTTTATGCGGGATACTGGAAATTGAATGCGAGGCTACTTAGGGACGAGGGTGACGCTACAGGATTTGAAGATTGGTGGAAATCCTTTTAGGAGACTAGGAATAGGGAGATGGATTTGCTGGATTGGTGGGACATGAGGGCTCAAGTTGGAATCACAGAGTTTTTTAAAGTACGGGGTAAGGAGATGGTGAGGTGGAGCTATGGTCTACAAAATTATCTTGAAGGTCAGTTAAATGACTGTTATGCAGAGGAACGGGTGGGGTGGAGTGAGGATATGGAACATTTGCGAAATAGGTTGGCGGAAATCCATAATGAAAAGTTTGAAGCAATTAGAGTTAGGGCGGGGTTGGAGGATGTTTTAAGGGGGGATAGGCCATCGAGATTTGTACTCAGGAAGTTTAAGGAAAGGCAGGTGAAAACCACCTTGGCGTATATAGTGGCTGGTAGAGGGGGGGGGGAGGGTGGATTTGAGGAGGGTCAAGGCCTATCCACCATGGAAAATATTAGTTCGCATGCAGATTTTTGGTTTAGGGAGAAATGGAGGGGGGTTAGTGGGGAAGTGGGTGAGGGACGTTTTGGGGATGAGGGGTTCAATAGGTATATAAGTGAGCAGGACCGGTGACAGACTCGAGAGTAGTATTATTGTAGCGGAGGTAGAGGAGGCAGTTTTTGGGCTGTGTCAGGGTAAAACCCCTGGGATAGACGGCATACTGAATGATTTTTATTGGTGTCATTGGGAGTGTACGGCATTGTCTGGTGGGGGTTTTGAATTGTATGTTAAGTAGTGGGAGGATGGGAAAATCGCAAAGAATGGGTGTCAAGGTTTTAGTGCCCAAAAAGAAGGAATGCCAAGTTTTGAATGATTACCGTGCAATTACATTAATGTGCTCGGATTACAAGATTTTTGCTAAGGTTTTGGGCAACAGAATGTGGAAAGTGTTGGGTTTAGTGTTACATAGGGGACAGTTTTTTTTTTTTATATTTTATTTAAAAAGCACAATACATATTCATATGTATACTATGCATACGTTACATAAACTAAGACATGTTATCCATTAAATATGAAACAACAATTCCACATTCCCTATCCCAGCTCTTAATAGTCACACTTCAATTTAACATGATTGCCATCCCCAAAAATTCAATCATACATGTGACTACACAAAAGGCAACCCACACCCAAACATACAGTAAGGTTTAATAAATTCAAATACAGTTTCTTACTCACAAAAGACTATATAATCCAAAGAAAATCACACGTAGTACATTATACATAAAGGCTATACAGTGGACCCCGCATAACGATGGCATCACATAGCGATTTTTTCCGCATACCGATTACTTTTATCGCAAAATTTTTGCCGCGCATACCGATTAAAAACCCGCTTACCGATTTTCGTCCGAGACGCGTCCAATGTGCCCTCAGCCAGCCTCACATGTGCCGGCCGTCCCATTGTTTTCCAGCCACCTCCGCGGTAACATCCAAGCATACACTCGGAATATTTTCGTATTATTACAGTGTTTTCGGGCTGTTTCTGAAAATAAGTGACCATGGGCCCCAAGAAAGCTTCTAGTGCCAACCCTGTGGTAAAAAAGGGTGAGAATTAGTATGGAAATTAAGGAAAGATTTTGAAGGGGTTTTTGGGGGTTAACCCTGAGAAGCCTATGCCAGTTGTGGAATCCATTGTGCCTACTTCAAAGATTAAGGAAATGTGTGCACAGTGGGTTGAACGGGAAACCTTTATAGATGAAAATCACCCTGACACACTGTTGCAAGCCGTGCTGGTGACTATTCAATGACAATGTTGTGGGCCCCCAAAAAATTAAAA
>NW_026509128.1:0-35425 GCF_026875155.1 Cherax quadricarinatus
TTCCCCCCCCCCTCTCCCCCTCTCTCTCTTCTCTCTCCCCTCTCTCTCTTCTCTCCTCTCCTTCATCTCTCTCCTCTCTCTCTCTCCCCTTCTCTCCTCTTCCTCTCTCTCTCTCTCTCTCTCTCTCCTCTCTCTTCCTCTCCTTCCTCTCTCTCCCTCTCCCTCCCTTTCCCCTCTCTCCCCCCTCCTCTTTTCTCTCTTTCTCTCTCTCTTCCTATTTCTCTCTCTCTCCCTCTCTTCCCTTGTCACTCCCCCCTCTCACTCTCCTCACTTTCCCCCTTTTCCCCTCCTTCTCCTCCCCCTCCTCTCTTTCCCCCCTTCTCTCACTCTCCCCCTTTTTTTCTTTTTCACTTTCTCTTTTAAAAAAAAAAAAAAAAAATTGGTTGGGACTCGCAGGAATCGGGGATCAGATGACAATGATCCTGGTAGGGGGGAAATGGATGGAGGACTGGAAAAGGATAAAACAAGAATGGGAAGAAAATTAGGAGACTTTCGGGAAAAAAGGGAGAAAGAGTCTCTGTGAAATGGGAAAAGAGGTTGGAGAAGGAGACGAAGAATTGGGAGGCACAAGTCGAAACTGCAGTAGCCAGGGAAAAGGGTCCTAAATTTGAGGTAAACAGGCTGAAGCAAGTCTCAGGGGTAGTGACCAGAGAGACACACCATACGAAAGCTGAGAGGCTGAACAGGAAGGAAGGAGATATGAAAATGCTAAGGTCCTATCAGCCTGCAAAGAAGGGCCAGGGAGTGAAAGGGAAGAGCAGATGGGTGCAGATGGAGAGGGAGATAATCGAATGCTGAGGCACAACCATGCTACCAAGACCCAAACTGGAAAAATCAAGGGAAAAATGGCCACATACAGACAGGAACCAGAGTCACAGAGGGAGAGGCAATGGGAGGAGGAAAGGGCAAAATCAGTTTTTTATCCATGGGCTTTGGGGAGAGAGAGGAAAGGACACACACTGAAAGACGGCAGGAAGAAAGAAAGAGATTGAGAAAATCATCACGGAAATAGGGGGAGAAGACATGGACGAGATTGTAAATTTTCAAGAATAGGGGGTACTTGAAGGGAGAAACCGACCGAATCAAGCTGATTTTCAGGACAGAAACATGCGGGAAAAGGGTCCTCCAAGAAAAACCACGGGTTTAGAAGCTCGGGAAAAGTAAAAAGAAGGTGTTCCTAGACAGAGACAGAACACAAAAAGAGAGACAAACAGCTGAGGGAAAAGGGCAAAAAAGCGAAAGGAGCTAGGAAAGGAGACAAGGATGGGAAACCCGCAGAGGTCGTCAGAGCAGAACAGAGCAGCAAGAGCAAGCACACACACAACTATCCTCAGAAACCCACAACCTATCAAAACCATCCCAACACACAATTTCAATCCATACCCACAGCTTCCCACCCAACCCCCAACCATAGAATCCCACAGTAAACTACCAGGTCTCCCACCCCCACAGGCTCCCCAAACCACAGTGTTGGAAAGGAAACTGAAGGTATGGTACACAAACGCTGATGGAATAACAAACAAGTGGGAGGAGTGGCACGAAAGAGTCAAAGAGGCATCACCAGACATCATAGCAATCACAGAAACCAAACTTACAGGTATGATAACAGATGCCATCTTCCCAACGGGATACCAGATCCTGAGGAAAGACAGAAGGAACAGGGGGGGGGGAGGAAGTGGCATTGCTGATCAAACACCGATGGAATTTTGATGAGCTGGAGAGAGGAGACAGCGGAGAAGAAAGTGATTCGATAGCGGGAACGCTTCACTCTGGAGGTCCCAAGGTGATAATTGCAGTGATGTATAACCCACCACAGAACAGCAGGAGGCCAAGGCAAGAGTATGACGAGAGCAATAGAGCGATGGTTGACACACTGGCTGCAGTGGCCAAGAGCTCATACATGTAGGGCAAAGCTCCTGATCATGGCGACTTTAACCACAAGGAGATCGAATGGGAGAACTTGGAGCCACATGGGGGCCAAGATACATGGAGGGCTAGATGATGGAGGTGGTACTGGAAAACTTCATGTACCAACACGTAAGGGACACTACAAGAGAGAGAGGAGAGGAGATGAACCAGCAAGACTGGACTTAGTATTCACCTTGAGTAGTGCAGATATTGAGGACATCACATATGAAAGACCCTTGGGGCCAGCGATCATGTGGTTTTGAGCTTCGAATACACAGTAGAGCTACAAGTGGAGGGGGAAGCAGGAAGGCCAGGACGAATGAAACCAAACTACAGGAAAGGGGACTACACAGGAATGAGGAACTCCTGAATGAGGTTCAGTGGGACAGGAGAACTGGCAGGGAAACCAGTTAATGAGATGATGGAATATGTAGTCACAATGTGCAAGGAGGCTGAGGAGAGGTTTGTACCCAAGGGTAACAGGAATAATGAAAAACCAGGATGAGCCCATGGTTCACTCAAAGATGCAAGGAGGCAAAAACCAAGTGTGCTAGGGAATGGAAGAAATATAGAAGGCAAAGGACCCAGGAGAATAAGGAGAGCAGTCGTAGAGCCAGAAACGAATATGCACAGATAAGAAGGGAGGCCCAACGTCAATATGAAAACGACATAGCAGCAAAAGCCAAATCTGACCCGAAGCTGTTATACAGCCACATCAGGAAGAAAACAACCGTCAAAGACCAGGTAATCAGGCTAAGGAAGGAAGGAGGAGAGACAACAAGAAATGACAGTGAAGTATGTGAGGAACTCAACAAGAGATTCAAAGAAGTGTTCACAGAGGAGACAGAAGGGGCTCCAGAAAGACGGAGAGGTGGGGTACACCACCATGTGCTGGACACAGTACACACAACCGAGGAAGAAGTGAAGAGGCTTCTGAGTGAGCTAGAATACCTCAAAGGCAATGGGCCAGATAACATCTCTCCATGGGTCCTGAGAGAGGGAGCAGAGGGCTATGTGTACCCCTAACAACAATATTCAATACATCTATCGAAACAGGGAGATTGCCTGAGGCATGGAAGACAGCAAATTGGTACCAATCTTTAAAAAAGGAGACAGACATGAAGCACTAAACTACAGACCAGTGTCACTGACATGTATAGCATGCAAAATCATGGAAAAGATTGTCAGGAGAAGAATGGTGGAACATCTAGAAAGGAATGATCTCATCACCAGCAGACAACATGGTTTCAGAGACGGGAAATCCTGTGTCACAAACCTACTGGAGTTCTATGACATGGTGACAGCAGTAAGAGAAGAGAGAGAGGGGTGGGTGGATTGCATTTTCTTAGACTGCAAGAAGGCGTTTGACACAGTACCACACAAGAAGATTAGTGCAAAAACTGGAGGACCAAGCAGGAATAACAGGGAAGGCACTGCAATGGATCAGGGAATACTTGTCAGGAAGACAGCAGCGAGTAATGGTACGAGGCGAGGTGTCAGAGTGGCACCTGTGACCAGGGGTCCCACAGGGGTCAGTCCTAGGACCAGTGCTGTTTCTGGTATTTGTGAACGACATGACGGAAGGAATAAACTCCGAGGTGTCACTGTTTGCAGATGACGTGAAGTTGATGAGAAGAGTTCATTCGATCGAAGACCAGGCAGAAATACAAAGGGATCTGGACAGGCTGCAGACCTGGTCCAGCAACTGGCTCCTGGAGTTCAATCCCACCAAGTGCAAAGTCATGAGGATTGGGGAAGGGCAAAGAAGACCGCAGATGGAGTACAGTCTAGGGGGGTCAGAGACTACAAACATCACTCAAGGAAAAAGATCTTGGGTGAGTATAACACCAGGCACATCTCCTGAAGCGCACATCAACCAAATAACTGCTGCAGCATATGGGCGCCTGGCAAACCCCAGAACAGCATTCCGACATCTAATAAGGAATCGTTCAGGACCCTATACACCGTGTAGTTAGGCCCATTTGGAGGTATGCGGCACCAGTTTGGAAACAACACTAGCCAGCATGTAAGAAACTAGAGAACGTGCAAAGGTTTGACAACAAGACTAGACCCTGAGCTAAGAGGTATGTCCTATTGAGGAGAGGTTAAGGGAAATAACTGAAGACAATGGAGGGACAGGAAGTAGATAGGGGGGGACATGATAACAGACTTGCAAAATACTGAGAGGAATTGTCAAGGTGGACAAAGACAGGATGTTTCAGAAGAGGACTGGACACAGTATCAAGGGGACACAGTTGGAAGTTGAAAAGACACAGATGAATCAAAGGGATGTTAGGAAGTATTTTTCAGCCACAGAGTAGTCAGGAGAAGTGGAATAGTTTGGGAAGCGATGTAGTGGAGGTCTGGATCCTACATATCTTTAAGCAGAGGTACGATAAAGTCATGGTTCAGGGAGAGTGACTAGAAGTAGCGACCAGTGAAAAAGTGGCGGGGCCAGGAGCTTGAGGACTCGACCCCTGCAACCTCCAACTAGGTGAGTACAACTAGGTGAGTACACACTCACACACACACACACACACACAAACATACACAACACATTGCATTTTCTTGGACTGCAAGAAGGCGTTTGACCACAGTTTCAACACAAGAGATGGTTGCCAAAATTGGAGGGACCAAGCAGGGATAACAGGGAAGGCACTACAATGGATCAGGGTTACTTGTCAGGAAGACAGCAGCGAGTCATGGTACGTGGGCGGGGTGTCAGATGTGGGCACCTGTGACCAGCGGGGTCCCGCAGTGGGTCTGTCCTAGGACCAGTGCTGTTTCTATGGTGTTTGTGAACGACATGACAGGAAGGGATATTGACTATGCGGTGTCCCTGTTATGCAGAAGAGTGAAGTTGATGAGAAGGAATACAGCTCGATCGAAGACCAGGCAGAAACTACAAAGGGTGATTGGACAGGCTGCAGACCTGGTTCCAGCAATTGGCTCCTTGGAGTTCAATCCACCCAAGTGCAAAAGTCATGAAGATTGGGGAAATGGGCAAAGAAGGCGCAGACGGAGTACAGTCTAGGGGGTCAGAGGGACTACAAACCTTCACTCAAGGAAAAAGTCTTGGCGGATGTGGAGTATAACACCAGGCACATCTCCTGAAGCGCACATCAACACAAATAACTGCTTGCTGCAGCATATGCGCCCTTAGCCAAACATCGAACGCTTTTCCGACATCTTAATAAGGAATCGTTCAGGACCCTGTACACGTATACGTTAGCCCCATATTGGAGTATGCGGCAACCAGTTTGGAAACCCAACAGCCAAGCACGTAAAGAAACTAGAGAAAGTTTGCAAAGGTTTGCAACAAGATAGTCCAGAGCTATGTGGTATGTCCTACGAGGGAGAGGTTAAGGGAAATCAACCTGACGGACACTGGAGGGGAAAGGAGAGATAGGGGGACATGATAACGACATACAAAATACTGAGAGGATTGACAAGGTGGACAAAAGGACAGGATGTTCCAGAGATTGGACACTGTAACAAGGGGGACACAGTTGGAAGCTGAAGACACAGATGAAATCCACTGGGGATGTAGGAAGTATTTTCTTCAGCCACAGAGTAGGTCTGTAAGGTGAATACGTTGTTGGGGAAGGCGGATTGTAGTGGAGGCAGGATCCAGAATTAGCTTTAAGCAGAGGTATGTAAAGACTTCACGGCTCAGGAGAGTGACCTAGTAGCGATCATGTGAAGAGGCGGGGCCAGGATGCCGGGACATCGACCCCCGCAACCTCAACTGGTGAGTACAATAGGTGAGTACAACTAGGTGAGTACACACACACACACACACACACTACACACAACACACACACGCCACTCACAACCACACAAAATAATCAAACACACACACACACACACTCACACACACACACACACACCACACACACAAAACACACAACCACACACACACAACACACACAAAGTATGAAGATTGGGGGAAGGGCAAAGACGACCGCAGACGCGAGTACAGGTCTAGGGGGCCAGAGATACAAACCTCACTCAAGGAAAATGATATTGGGGTGAGTATAACACCAGGCACAGCTCCTGAAGCGCACACAACCAAATAACTGCTTGCAGATATGGGGCGCATAGCAATCCTCTGAACAGCTTCGTCATCTTAACAAGGAATCTTTAAGGACCCTGTACACGTGTACGGTTAGGCCCATTTTGGTGTTTGTGGCCACCCAGTTTGGAACCAAACCTACCAACAACGTAAAGATTCTAGAGAAAGTGCAAAGGTTTTTGCAAACAAGACTAGTCCTCAGAAGCTAATGGAGGTATGTCTCCTGAGAGGAGAGGTTAAGGGAAATCAACTGACGACACTGGAGGACAGGAGGAAATAAGGAGAGGAGGTTATTAAATGGAGGTTAGAGGTATTGGTGAAGATGGAGGGGGAAAAAATATTTTGAGGATTTGGTATATGTTGATGAAGGATAGGGGAAGAAGCTTGTGATTTGTGTATAGGGCAAGGAGGAATAACATCTTGTAGGAGTGAGGAAAGAGCCAGTTATCCGTTGTGAGTGTGGGGGAAGTTCGTGAGGCAGTTAGGGTAAAATGAATAGGGGGTAAGGCAGCCGGATTGATGGGATAAAGATAGAACTGTTTTAAAAGCAGGTGGGGATATTGTTTCTGGATGGTTGGTTGCAAATTATTTAATAATGTATGGAAGAGGGTAAGGTACCTAGGGGATTGGCAGAGAGAATGCATTAGTTCCTTTGTATAAAGGCAAAGGGGATAAAAAGAGAGTGCAAAAATTATAGGGGGATTTTTGATAAGTCTGTTGAGTGACTGGTAAAGTGTATGGTAGAGTTATTAATTGAAAGACTTAAGAGGTAAGACGGAGAATAGGATAGCAGATGAACAAGGAGGCTTTTGGAAAGGTAGGGGGTGTTCGGTGGACCAGGTGTTTATTTACAGTGAAACATATAAAAGTGAAAAGTATTTAGATAAGGCCTACTTAAGAGGTTCTTTGTTGGATTTATGGATTTGGGAAAATGGCGTATGACAGGGTGGATTAAGGGGGGCAAAACTGTGGCCAGATGTTGTGCAAGTGTATGTGTAGGGGTAGGTTACTGAAAGCAGTGAAGAGTTTGTACGAGGATAGTGAGGATCATAGTTAGAGTATGTAGAAAAGAGGGGGAATTTTTTTTTCCAGTAAAAGTAGGCCTTAGACAAGGAAGTGTGTTGTCACCGTGGTTGTTGAATATATTTATAGAATGGGTTGTAAGTGAAGTAAATGCGAGGGTCTCTGGCAAGTGGCGTGGATGGTTTTAAAGATATAAAGAATCATCAATCAGGGGTGGGAGTTGGTTCACAGCGGCTCTCCTTTGCTGGGCACTGTGCTCTTGGGAAGATTATTGAAGAGAAGCTGCAGAGATTTGGTGGATGAATTTGGTTAGGGTGATGCAAAAAGAAGAAAATTATAAGTTGAATAAAGGAAAGAGGTAAGGTTTGAGGATAACAAAAAGATTAGGTGATGAAAGATGGAATTATCAGATTGGAGGGAGAGAGTATGGAGAGGTGAACGTATTCAGATAGTTGGGTGTGGACGTGTCAGCGGTGGGTCTATGAAGTTGGGTGATCATAGAATTGATGAAGGGAAAAAAAAAAAGAGTGAGTGGTGCACTTAGGAGTATGTGGAGACAGTGTACTTTGTCCATTGGAGGCAAAGAGGGGAATGTTGAGAGTATAGTTTTACCAAACGCTCTTTATTGGTGTGAAGCATGGGTGATAATGTTGCAGCGAGGAAAGGCTGGAGGGAGTGGGGATGTCATTCTGAGGGCAAAAGTGTGGTGTGAAAAAATGCAGAGAATTCGTATTTTGGAATTAGGAGGGGGTGCGGGGTACCAAAACGTTTTCCCCGGGGGTGAGGAAAGGGTTGTTGAGGTGGTTCGGGAATGTAGAAAAATGGAGCGAAACAGAATAACTTTTAAAAGTGATCTCTGTTGTGGGGGAAAGGGAAAGGGGGGGTAGGGGTGGCCCAGGGGGGTTGAGGGAGGGGGTAAAGGAGGTTTTTGTGTGCGAGGGGCCCGGACTTCCAGCAGGCATCGTGAGCGTGTTTTTAAGGAGTGAAGGAGACAAATGGTTTTTTCTTGAGGGGTTTTTGGGGTGTGAGAAAGTAACATTTTTTAAGGGATTCGGGGGAAAAGCAGGGCCCGGGCTTTAGTCCGGAGAGGGAAGTACAGGCCGCACTCTGAAGGGGGTGTTAATGTTGCAGTTTAAAAACTGTAGTGTAAAGCACCCTTCGGCAAGACAGGAGGATGAATGAATGTGAAAGTTTTTTTTTTTTCGGGGCCACCCTGCCCTTTGGGGGGAATGGCCATGTGATAATAAAAAAAAAAATAAAAATAAAGACATACAAAATACGAAGGAATTGACAAGTGGGCAAAACAGGATGTCCAGGATTGGGCACAGTAACAAGGGGGCACAGTTGGGAAAGGGAAGACCAGATGAATCACAGGGATGTTGGAAGTATTTCTTTAGCCACGAGTGTCAAAGTGGAAAAATTTTTGGAAATGATTATGGAGGCAGGATCCATACATAGCTTTTGCAGAGGTAATGATAAAGCTCACGGCCAGGGAAGTGAACCTAGTAGCGATCAGGAAGAGGCGGGGCCAGGGCGCTCGGACTCGACCCCCGCAACCTCAACTAGTGATACAACTAGGTGAGTAACCACACACCCACACACACACATCACACACACACACTCGACACATCACACACTACAACACACACCCACATACACACAACACACACCCCACACACACACATACACACACACACACACCACCACACACCACACACTCACTCACAACACTCAACATACACACCCCAAATACACACCCACGCACCCACACACACACACACAATCACACAAATCACACACACACACAACACACACACACACACACACACGACACACACTCACACCTCACACCACACACAACATAACACACCCACACATACACACACATCACACACACACGCCACACACACACACACACACGCACACACACAACACACCACACACAACACACACACACACACACTCACACACACACACACACCTACATACACACACACCACACAACATACACACACACACACAACACGACACACACACACAACACGTCACATCACACACACACACACACAACATACACACCCACTCACACACACACACACACACACACACACACACACAGCACACTACACACACACACAACATACACACACACACACACACACACACACCACTCACACACACGACACCCACAAACATACACACACACACACACACACACACACACATCACTCACACACACACAGGAAGTGGGAGATGATGTAAGGAACTTCGCATCACAATATAACATAGAAACCGTAGATGGTAAATTATATTTTGAGATGTGTCCGAGTTCAGGTAGAAATTACCCATCAATATTGTAAATTAAAGGACACAAGAGCAACTAATTGTGACATTATTGTGGCAACGTTTCGCTCTCCAGGAGCTTTACAACCATTCAAACAATACATGGACACAGGGGGTAAAAAGGCTCGAGTGGGGTGCAATACTAGGGAGGTACCATTTCGATGTTCACTAGGGGTAGTATAGTAGTAGTTGATTAGTAGTAGTAGATAGTATAGTTATAGTTGTGACAAAAAATACATATGGTAGAGCAATTAATTCGTCATGATAAAAGGATAAAAAAGCTATTACTTGGTAACAAAAAAAAGGGTTGGACAAATATGACGGGAAGAGGCAGGGGTTTTCAGTTTTCACTCCTGTAATGTGTTTGTGTATAACAGGGGAAAGGAGGGCAGGGTTTACTGTTTTCGAGGTTTCTTGCTAAGACTTCAGAGATGGTGAAGCTGCAGTTGTTTTGTTTAACTGTTTTCGAAACGCGATCAGTGCTGATCGGGGCATTTGCGTTGCGAAATTGTTTCTTTGTCACTAATGGGGCTCTGAATTTCAGAGAATTGGTGGAATTTGGGTGTTGTAACAGCGTTGTTCAAGTTATCTTTTCCTACATGCTAAATGTTCATTGAGGCGGGTTCGGGGTTTTTCTTGCTTTTTTCACCTACGAATTTTGTCACAGCCTCCACAGGTAATGTAACCCCTGCATTAACGGTTTTTGGGGTGTTTGGGTTTTTTCCGGGTTTAGTCCTTATTAAGGGGTAGAAGCGATGGCGACTCTGGGTTAGCTTTAAAGACTTTGAGAGTTCAGTGAAACCCTGGCTTTTTTGGGGAAAAAAAATTTTTTAATTTTGTTGGGAGGGTTTGATGGTGGAAAATTTAAATGATCTGAAGAGCTCTTTTCCTTTGCATCTTTGATGAAAAAAAGAAGGGAAAAAAAACCAGTGAATGTTTTGGGGAATGATGTACATTTCCCCGTCAAAAAACTCAAATTCGGTATTTGCTCTTTGGAAAAACCAGATGATGCCTCTTTTTTGTCTTGGGATCTTGACGGAAAAGAATGGTGAATCATTTTTATTGGGGGGGTTTCCCATAAACTTGAAATCTTAGTTTTGCTACTTTGGAAGAGGGGTCCCAGGGAAAGGTAGGGGCATTGGACTCTTTTTCAGTGTAAAATATCGCCGGTTCAACTGCGTTAGCCTTGCCTGAAGATCCCGTACATCAAAACATTGGGGTTATTACAGGACTCGTCCACGAACGAACAAAGTGACCTTTAAGGGAATTTGGCGAAATGTTTTTGGGCTCTGGTTCCGTAAATTGGCTAGGACGGCACTGATGGGGGCCCCATTCCCTCCCTAGGGTTTTTTTGTAATTGTTATTGAAAGAAAAACGTTGAAATTAAACAGATTCAAAAAGCAACAAAATCTCCGGATAGAAAGATTAAGGTCTGATTGACTTTTCGGGGCGAAACCTACCAAAAAAGCCATCTAAACACTAACAACGGTATTGAAAATCCAGGGGTTCAACATTTTTTGGGAAATCAAAAACGAAAAAAAAAAAATGATTTTCCCAAATTAAACTCAGATCACATTTCGTCCCCATTTTGAGGTTTTGATCTAACAACAATGAACCTCTTCACCATGTCTGCCTGCTTTTAAATTTGACATTTGCATTAAAGAACAGGTTTATAGATTACCCAATAAAATGCCACCGAGGCCTAAGAAAATGGGGAAAATCCAAAAAATTTTTCTGTACAGAACCGATACTTAATTTTTTGCTGATTCGATACGTGTCCTATTTTTTCTTTAATTTTTTAACTATGTTTTAATAATGAGGGGAATCCTTTTTCTCATTAAGTATTAAAATTCCCAGGGAAATTAACTAGTAAAATAAATTTTGTTTTGGGGTGACATATCATTTCTCATTACAAACAGCCAACCCCCGTCAGGGCCCCAAAAGAAAAAAATAAATTTCAAATTTTTAGTTTTCCCATATTTTAATCAGAGGAAAAAATAAAAAGAAAAAAAATCACGAAAAAAAAAATTTGAATAATTTCCAATTTTATTAAACATGAAACTAAATTATGCAACATTTTATGGTAATAACTGGAATAAAAACTATAAAACTTTAGTTGAGACCCAGGAAACCTCTCTCCATTATTATACTTAATTTAACTGATTCATTTCCAGTATACAATATAAAATTATTTAAACTGAAAAAATAGATAAACACACATTACTCTAATAACTGATATTAATAACAAACAATACATGTATTACACTAAAAGCTATTACTAAAAATTCTCGAAGTGATTTTGAGGAACACTAAACACCTGAGTTCTTTCCTTCCTCAACAGAGTGAACAATTGTTCAGCACTGCGGAGAACATCTAATCTCCTCATAAGAACAGATTACTTTATGAAAATGTGTAGATGTTAATGGCTATTTTTGCCAGAGATAAAAGAACTATGATATATTCTCTCCAGGACTCTAGTGAACTTTCTTTACACCATAATGCCATTGCCATATTTTTTTCTGTATTTTTTATATTTGTGGTAACGCAAATACCAGTATGTTTATTTTACGATGGTGCTTTTCTTGATTTGGTAAAGGATCTCGAAGATGTTTGTGATGTGCTGTTGTTGGGAATGCTGGCTACAGTGTCCTCATAACATTGATCAAAATCAAACCTGGCAAGTTTTTCAGTCCCTGTTACATCATCTTGACTTAATCCTGTTTTTTTCTGAAGTTTTACGCTGCTAAACTCTCTCCTGAGTTTCTTGTACACGACTCATTCGCTGCATTGACATGAAATAAATTAGTCTTATATAGAGGCTCTAGAAAAGTGCTGAGTATCTTGTTGTGTCAGTGGTGTATATCTCTGTAGTCTATTATCACTGACATCTTAAGAAGTGACTGTGAACGTATTTAAATAAGTTACACAAGACCCAACCATAATCTATATATATATATATATATATATATATATATTATATATATATATATATATATATATATATATATATATATATATATATATATATGTATATATATATATATATATATATATATATATATATATATATATATATATATATATATATATATATATATATATATATTATTTTTTTTATTATCACACTGGCCGATTCCCACCAAGGCAGGGTGGCCCGAAAAAGAAAAACATTCACCATCATTCACTCCATCACTGTCTTGCCAGAAGGGTGCTTTACACTACAGTTTTTAAACTGCAACATTAACACCCCTCCTTCAGAGTGCAGGCACTGTACTTCCCATCTCCATTCCATCTCCATCCCCCATTCCAGCTATAGAGGTGGTACTTCCCTATATATAAAAAAAAAAAAAAGAAAAAAAAAAAAAATATATATATATATATATATATATATATATATATATATATATATATATATAATATATATATATATATATATATATATATATATATATATATATATATATATATTATAGTATATATTAAATATATATCGTGCCGAATATGTAAAACTTGCGATCTTGGCTTAAATAGCAACGCTCATCTTGCCGAATAAGGCAAGCGAAAATTTGTGTATGCAATAATTTCGCAAAAATCATTCTGAACCTAACGAAAAAAATATATTTGATTGTGTTTGTTTAGTGCTAAATTACTGTAGACGTATGTAAAATATATTTAGTTGGGTTAGGCTAAAATAAATTGTTCTTGTTATAATAAGGTTAGGTAAGTTTTCTAAGATTCTTTTGGTGCAAATTTAATTTTTTTACATTAACATTAATGAAAAAAATATATCTCTAAACGTATAAGAGAAATTTTTAGAAAGGACTTAATTTTAAATGAGTTCTTGCTAATTGACCAGTTTTGCCTATTAGGCACGACATATATATATATATATATATATATATATATATATATATATATATATATATATATATATATATATATATATATATAATATATAATATATATATACATATACATATATATATTATATATATATATATATATATATATATATATATATATATATATATATATATATATATATATATATATATATGTATGTATGTGTGTGTGTGTGTGTGTGTGTGTGTGTGTGTGTGTATACTCACCTAGCTGTACTCACCTAGTTGAGTTTGCAGGGGTCGATTCCGAGCTCCTGGCCCCGCCTCTTCATTGGTCGCTACTAGGTCACTCTCCCTGAACCGTGAGCTTTATCATACCTCTGCTTAAAGCTATGTATGGATCCTGCCTCCACTACATCGCTTCCCAAACTATTCCACTTACTGACTACTCTGTGGCTGAAGAAATACTTCTAAACATCCCTGTGATTCATCTGTGTCTTCAACTTCCAACTGTGTCCCCTTGTTACTGTGTCGAATCTCTGGAACATTCTCTCTTTGTGTGTGTGTGGTGTGTGGTGTGTGGTGTGTGTGTGTGTTGTGTGTGTGTGGTGTGTGTGTGTGTGTGTTTTGGGAGTGTGTTTAAAATTTCCCAAAACAGGCGAAATATTAAAAAAAAAAACATTAATCTCAGATCGAAAGACATTCGAACCTACGCACCCTGGAACAAGGAACGAAGTGCTCTACCACCGTACCACACTGGTCCAATACCTTGGCGCCCAGCTAACGCTAGACGTTTTGGTCCAAGGCAGCCAGCTTTCAGGCAGGTGCCTGACAACCCCCTCCCCTTTCACCCACAGATCATACCACTGTTCAGTGAACGCAAACACGAATAATCAACATAATTTAAGTCTCCCTGGAAGGTTGGGTCACCAGGAGATAAAGAAGGTTGGGTCACCGGTTTTAAATCTCCCTGGGGAAAGGTTGGTCACCGGGAGACAAAGAAGGTTGGGTCACCAGGTTAAGTCTCCCTGGAAGGGTTTTGTCACCCGGGGGATAAAGAAGGTTGGGTCACCAGGGTAAGTCTCCCTGGAAGGTTGGGTCACCAGGAGATAAAGAAGGTTGGGTCACCAGGTTAAGTCTCCCTGGAAGGTTGTGTCACCGGGAGATAAAAAAGGTTGGGTCACCAGGTTAAGTCTCCCTGGAAGGTTGTGTCACCGGGAGATAAAGAAGGTTGGGTCACCAGGTTAAGTCTCCCTGGAAATTTGTGTCACCGGGAGATAAAGAAGGTTGGGTCACCAGGTTAAGTCTCCCTGGAAGGTTGTGTCACCAGGAGATAAAGAAGGTTGGGTCACCAGGTTAAGTCTCCCTGGAAGGTTGTGTCACCGGGAGATAAAGAAGGTTGGGTCACCAGGTTAAGTTTCCCTGGAAGGTTGTGTCACCAGGAGATAAAGAAGGTTGGGTCACCAGGTTAAGTCTCCCTGGAAGGTTGTGTCACCGGGAGATAAAGAAGGTTGGGTCACCAGGTTAAGTCTCCCTGGAAGGTTGTGTCACCAGGAGATAAAGAAGGTTGGGTCACCAGGTTAAGTCTCCCTGGAAGGTTGTGTCACCGGGAGATAAAGAAGGTTGGGTCACCGGGAGATAAAGAAGGTTGGGTCACCAGGTTAAGTCTCCCTGGAAGGTTGTGTCACCGGGAGATAGAGAAGGTTGGGTCACCAGGTTAAGTCTCCCTGGAAGGTTGTGTCACCGGGAGATAAAGAAGGTTGGGTCACCAGGTTAAGTCTCCTGGAAAGGGTTGTGTCACCGGGAGATAAAGAAGGTTGGGTCACCAGGTTAAGTCTCCCTGGAAGGTTGGGTCACCGGGAGATAAAGAAGGTTGGGTCACCAGGTTAAGTCTCCCTGGAAGGTTGTGTCACCGGGAGATAAAGAAGGTTGGGTCACCAGGTTAAGTCTCCCTGGAAGGTTGTGTCACCGGGAGATAAAGAAGGTTGGGTCACCAGGTTAAGTCTCCCTGGAAGGTTCGTCACCGGGAGATAAAGAAGGTTGGGTCACCAGGTTAAGTCTCCCTGGAAGGTTGTGTCACCGGGAGATAAAGAAGGTTGGGTCACCAGGTTAAGTCTCCCTGGAAGGTTGTGTCACCGGGAGATAAAGAAGGTTGGGTCACCAGGTTAAGTCTCCCTGGAAGGTTGTGTCACCGGGAGATAAAGAAGGTTGGGTCACCGGGAGATAAAGAAGGTTGGGTCACCAGGTTAAGTCTCCCTGGAAGGTTGGGTCACCAGGTTAAGTCTCCCTGGAAGGTTGGGTCACCGGGAGATAAAGAAGGTTGGGTCACCAGGAGATAAAGAAGGTTGGGTCACCAGGAGATAAAGAAGGTTGGGTCACCAGGTTAAGTCTCCCTGGAAGGTTGGGTCACCAGGAGATAAAGAAGGTTGGGTCACCAGGAGATAAAGAAGGTTGAGTCACCAGGTTAAGTCTCCCTGGAATTATAATTTATTGTTTTTTATTGTGTTTATATTTTATTGTGATTTATTGTGTTTATATTTTCATTCAGGTTGTTTTTTTGTGTTTAATTATTCATATAGAGTTAACTCAGAACAGTTGATTCACGCCACTACTTCCTCTTTCATATACACTACTTCCTCTTTCATATACACTACTTCCTCTTTCATATACACTACTTCCTCTTTCATCTACACTACTTCCTCTTTCATATACACTACTTCCTCTTTCATATACACTACTTCCTCTTTCATATACACTACTTCCTCTTTCATATACACTAATTCCTCTTTCATATACACTACTTCCTCTTTCATATACAATACTTCCTCTTTCATATACACTACTTCCTCTTTCATATACACTACTTCCTCTTTCATATACCTACTTCCTCTTTCATACTACACTACTTCCTCTTTCATATACACTACTTCCTCTTTCATATACACTACTTCCTCTTTCATATACACTATTCCTCTTTCATATACACTACTTCCTCTTTCATCTACACTACTTCCTCTTTCATATACACTACTTCCTCTTTCATATACACTACTTCCTCTTTCATATACACTACTTCCTCTTTCATCTACACTACTTCCTCTTTCATATACACTACTTCCTTTTTTCATAAAACACTACTTCCTCTTTCATATACACTACTTCCCCTTTCATATACACTACTTTCCTCTTTCATATACACTACTTCCTTTCATATACACTACTTCCTCTTTCATATACACTACTTCCTCTTTCATATACACTACTTCTCTTTCATATACACTACTTCCTCTTTCATATACACTACTTCCTCTTTCATATACACTACTTCCTCTTTCATATACACTACTTCCTCTTTCATATACACTACTTCCTCTTTCATATACACTACTCCTCTTTCATATACACTACTTCCTCTTTCATATACACTACTTCCTCTTTCATATACACTACTTCCTCTTTCATTACACTACTTCCTTTTCATATACACTACTTCCTCTTTCATATTACACTCTTCCTCTTTCATATACACTACTTCCTCTTTCATTACACTACTTCCTCTTTCATATACACTACTTCCTCGTTTCATATACACTACTTCTCTTTCATATACACTACTTTCCTTTCATATACACTACTTCCTCTTTCATATACCACTACTTTCCTCTTTCATATACACTACTTCCTCTTTCATATACACTACTTTTCATATACACTACTTCCTCTTTCATATACACTTATCTTTCATATACACTTACTTCCTGCTTTCATATACATACTTCCTCTTCTTTCATATTTTAATCACTACTTCCTCTTCATCTAACTACTCTCTTTCATATACACTACTTCCTCTTTCATATACACTGATTCTCTTTCATATACACTACTTCCTCTTATTACATCTTCAACTACTTCCTCTTTCATTAACCACTTTCTTTCATTACACTACTTCCTCTTTTTATATACACTATTTTTTTCATATACCCCTACTTCCTCTTTCATTACATACTTCCTTCTTTCATATACACTATTTTCCCCTTTTATTTCACTATCCCTTTTCATATACCACTAAAAATTCCTCTTTCATATACTATTTAATATACACTCTTCCTCTTTCATATACACTACTCCTCTTTATATACACTAATTTTTTCTATACACTCTTCCTCTTTCATATACACTTTCTTTCATATACATACTTCCTTTCATATACATATCTTTTATTTACACTACTTCCTCTTTCATATAACTACTATTTCATATACACTAAATTTCCCCTTTCATATACCACTTCCTTTCATATACCCCTACTTCCTTTTCATATACACTATCTTTCATATACACTACTTCCTCTTTCATATACACTATTCTCTTTCATTACACTACTTCCTCTTTCATTACACTACTTCTCTTTCTTATACACTACTTCCTCTTTCATATACATACTTCTCTTCATAACATTTCTTCCTCTTTCATATACTCTACTTCCTCTTTCATTTACATATTCCTTCTATACATACTTCCTCTTTCATATACACTACTTCCTCTTTCATATACACTACTTCCTCTTTCATATACACTACTTCCTCTTTCATATACACTACTTCCTCTTTCATGGTGGTGTTATTCCCACTCTGGTTGACGATGGTGGTGTTATTCCCACAACCCTCCATCACAACCCTCCCTTCCAACCTTACATTTACAACCCCACATCCAACCCTACGTCCCAACCCCCCATCACAACCCTACATCCCAACCCCCCATCACAAACCCCCCATCACAACCCTACATCACAACCCCCATAAATCATTCCATCAAACCCCTTTAATCCCAACCCCTCCATCACAACCCACCATCAAAACCCTCCATCCCCAAAAACCCCCCAGGGAAAAACCCTCCTTTCCCAAACCCCTGCATCAAAACCCCAAACATCTAAACCCTATTTCCCCAAACCCTCCATCACAACCCAAAAACCCAATTTCCCCCATCACAACCCTCCTTTTCCAAACCCCCTATTTCAAAACCCTAAACCCCCCAACCCTACATCCCAACCCCCCAATCAAAATTTCTACACCCCAACCCCCCCCTTCCAACCCTCCATCACAACCCTGCATCCCCCCCCTACATCCCAACCCTACATCACCCCCTCCTTTCCCAAACCCCTAAAATTAAACCCTACACCCCAAACCCCCCATCAAAAACCCTCCAAAACAACCTACATCAAAACCCCTTTCCATCACTTTCCCTCCACCCACAAACCCTAACCCCAACCCCCCCACCCAAAAACCCTTTCCATAAACAACCCCCATCCAACCCTCCATAAAAAAACCCCCCCCCATCCCCAAACCCTTCATCCCCAACCCCCCCATCACAACCCTCCATTCCAACCCCTGCATCAAAAAACCCTACTTTCCAAACCCCTACACCCCAAACCCTCCATTAAACCCCTACATCAAACCCTCCCACCCCAAAAACCCCCCATCAAAACCAAACATCACAACCCTCCATCAAATCCTCCATTAAACCCAACATCAAAACCCCTACATCCGAACCCTACACCCCCAACCCTCCACAAAAACCCCCCAATCAAAACCCCCTCCATCACAACCCTCCATCAAAAACCCTCTTTTCCCAAACCCTGATCAAAACCCTACGCCCAAACCCTCCATCCCAACCACCCCCACCCAAAACCCCTAAAACACAAGCCTACATCCCAACCCTCCTCACAACCCTGAAACACACCCCCCCATCCAACCCTTTTTTCCCAAACTCTACATCAAAACCCAACATCCCAACCCTACACCCCAAAACCCTCCATACAACCCCCCCTTTCCCAAAACCCCCTACATCACCCCCCTACCCCCCAAACCCCCCCATCACAACCCTCCATCAAAACCCCTACATCCCCAACCCCTCCATACTTTCCCTTTCCACCCAAAACCCCTACACCCCCAACCCCTCCCCCCAAAAACCCTCCACTAAACCCCTCCCTGGAAAACCCTCCATCAAAACCCCAAACCCCCCAAAACCCTCCATCACAACCCCCCATCAAAACCCCTCCACCCCAACCCCTTCCATCAAAAACCCTACATCCCAACCCCCCCATAAAAAAAACCCTACCCCCAAACCCCCCAACACAACCTACACCCCAACCCCTCCATCAAAAACCCTCCATCACCCCCCTCCATCAAAAACCCCCCCAATCAAAACCCCACATCAAAACCCTCCATCAAAAACCCCCACCCCAAAAACCCCCCCATCACAACCACCCCATCAAAAATTTTCCCAATCAAAAAACCCTTATCACAACCCTCCCCCAAAACCCCTTTCCGCCAAAAACCTACATCCCAACCCTTTTTCAAAACCCTCCATCAAAACCCCCCATACAACCCTCCATCACAACCCTCTATAAAAAACCCTTCATAAACCCCCCCTCCATCAAAACCCATACATCCCAACCCCCCCATCACAACCCCCCCACACAACCCTCCATCACAAACCTTTAAATCAAAAACCTTCCACCCACATCCCCCCTTCACCCTAAAATAGAAAAAACCCACCCCAAAACCCCTTTTTAACCCCAAACCCAAATATATTTTAAATCGTAATAAAAAATTAAAAAAAAAAATTGAAAATATACCAACATTTTGAAAAAAAAAAGAAATATGGGTTTTGTGTACGTGAAAACATTAACCTGATTTTTGGTTAAAAACATTTGAGCCCCGCTGTTGAAAATTTTTATTTTGGCCTAAAACTTGTCATGGTAACCCCTTCGAAACCCTTCAATAAAGGTTTATCGGGCCAAAATTACCAAGAAAATCAAAAATTTTTTTCCTCCAGCTGCCCCTTTATGTTTAAAAGGATAGACGCATGGGGGCCCGCTGTTTTTGCTGGATGCATGGGGCCCTGTTTTGCGGGGATGCAGGGGGGCCCCTGAAATTTGGGATCCCTGAGGGTCCCTGTTTTTCCCTTAAATTTGTTTTTTCAGCTGTAACAAAGAAAGGATTTCCCTGAACATCATGAAAGTTTCCTTGTTCACGTTTCCCGGGAAAATAAATGTTTTTTTCCCTTTTTTTCTCTGACTTTAAATGTAATTATTACATCTAAAATGTATTTTAAATAAATTAATTTTTTTTTTTGGTTTCGCCCACTTGTTTTCGAGTTTTTTCCCAAGATATCAGGGGGTTTGATCCATCAGCAAAGATATTATTTTCTATAAAAACCAAAACGCCTGAACAAAGTATTGGTGGAACCATCGTTTAATATTCTTGTCCTTCTCGGGGGAATGATACAACCCCTAGATTTTTTCCAAATTCTTTTTGCGGTTCGTTTAAAAGGGAATGTGGGTAATTTCTACCTTATTTTTTGTTATAAATCGCTTTATTTGTCTTGGTTCACGGGGAAAAATTGACGACGAAAACCAACGAGACCAACAATGATGGGGGCCATCCCACTCTTACCCCACGTAAACCATTTTGCTCCAGTCATTGACTATTATCCCCCCTTTGATCAAAAATGGTATTTACAAGGGGAAGGGTTGTGTAAATCACTAACATAAGTGTCGCATCGTTTTTATTTGTTTTTAAAACAAATTAAAAAAGGGTTCAATGCTGCTTCCCCATGGTTAATTTTCCCTTTTTTCTTTACATAATTGGAACTTGATGAAAGTTTAGGGGTTTTCAACGGACTATGTAATTTTGCAGGTGGGTTTTTAGGTTAAAAAACCCGAAAAATTTTTGGCACATTGTATTATGGTTTCTAGTGGAAATTAGGATTGGTTTCCCAATGTGTATTTTGTGTAAAATTTCATGACTGGGAAGATCAGGGGGGAAAATATTGGTCTTCACTATAAAAGTTTTGGTTTCTGTTGGCGGGAAAGTTTTTTTCGGTTTCCCCCTTAAAAAAAATGTATTTTAGTTTCTAAGCAAAATTTGATCGTTGTTTGATGTTTTAAAAGTTTATACATAATGTTTTTGGGCCCGGGGGCGCTTTTTCTAGAGGCCCGAAAAACCTTTCTGGGTGAGTTATTTTCCGCTAATTGAGGGATTTTCCATAAACTTTTTTTCCAGTTTATATTAACTAACAAACTTTTTGGACAGCTACGCGGACTCTTGTCATCGTTTTTAACCTTGTGTGTAAAGTTACAATGTGTTTACCAAATTGAATTATAATAGGAAAGAGTACAAAACGCGCCCAATCGGGTTGTTTTGGGAAAACCCGTTTAAATTACTTACACATAGGGGTTTTTACATGGGGCCCCCTCTTCCCATAGCCCAAATGTGGGCCGGGTCGCCCAGTTTTTTCCCACCCAAAACTTGATAAATTTTTTTCCCCAGAGGGCGAGGGTGCGGAAAAACTCAATAATCAAACATCCCCTTGACGGTTTTTTCCTCAGATCAAGGAAAATTTAAACCCGGGATTCCCTTTACGTTTTTTTAAACCATTGTCGTCATTTTTAAACGTACGAGAGAATAAAGAATTAACAAAAGGGGGCCTTTAAACCGCATCAAAAAAATTCATTCAAGGTGGGTACGTTGCAGCATATTTTTTATCTTATTGAAAAGCCTTACAAAGGGTATTTTTCTTTTTTTTTATCAAAGAAAAAAAGTGACTGTTTTTTTTTAAAACCCCCATCATCCCCTTGGTTCCAACATCTTTCATCGCTAACTGTTTTAAATTCATCTTTTTAAACGGATCCCCCAAAAATTTTGGGGTGGACGGTTTTTGTTTACAAACCCACCACAGGTTTAAATTGTAGACCAAAAAACCCCAGAAAACAAAAAGATAGGGGAGAGAGATTGCTTGGATTCATTTTTTCTGCTCCAAATCCAAAATACCCTAATAAAAATTAAATCCCCAAAATAGGGTCCCATAACTGGAACAAAAAAAAGAGCAAACAAAACACATTAAACGTTCCTCTGTGATGCTCGATGTCCTGAGTGAACATTCCCAAATTTTCAAAAAACCCAATGTTTGGGTTTCACCCCACAAAATTTTAAACAAATCTCGCCAAACCTTTCCCTTCGAAAACCCCAAACATAATTACAAGGGGGGATTCTAATCACTAAAAACAATGAATCAAAGGAGACAAATTCCGGGAATTTAATTGAAATTCCAAATTTTTTTTTCAAAACAAGATTTTTTTTTATATAATCATTATGGGGATTTCACATTAAAAAACGTATATATCCTAGCGTTTTTTTAGAAAGAGTTAGAAGAGTGACTATAAAAAGTAATTATTTAATATTTTTGGGAAAAATTATAAAAAAACTGAAAATTGATCTGTAAAGGGGTAAGGGATGTTTAATGTTATGAAATTTATGTATTAAAAGACTTTAAAAATTTTAAAAAATTTAAAAAATTAAATGAAATGTGTAGTTAACAGGGATGAAAGTTTAATAAAAGGTTTTTTTTCACAATGTATTTTAAAAAGGTACAAGTTGAGTAATGTGAAAGAAACAGGTATTTTAATGTGATAAATTTTGAGAAAAATTAAATTAAATGTAAAGTGTAGTGAAGATTTTAAAAAGTTGAGTAAGGGTGAAATATAAAGGGAAAAGCGTGATGATGTTAAAAAAAGTAATGTAAATGATGCGGTTTAATTAATGTGAAAATTTTGGGAAAAAATTATTAAATTTGAAGTGTTTTGAACATGTTGAAATTTGAGAAATGTGAAATATAAAGGGGGAAAAATCCCAGTAAATGTTAAAATAAGAGTAATGTGAATGAGGGCAGAGAAATTTTGTGTAAATGTTGAGAAATTTTTGAATTTTAAAGGGTGTAGTGATAAATTTTAAAAAGATGAGTAATGGGGAATTAGGGAAGAAAGTAGTGAAGATTTAACAGATGATAATGTAAATATATGAATGATTCATTATATATATATATAAATATATTTTATTTTATATAAATATATTTATATAAAATATAAAAAAAATTATATAAAATATTTATAAATATTTTATATAAAATATATATAAATATAATATATATATATTTTTATATATATAATTTTTAAAAAATTTTTATTTTATTTTCCCCATTTAAAAATTTACTTCCCCTACCCAAAGGGCCCGAACCTATGCTTTTTTTGGCACCCTCATTCTGAGAAAAAAACGCGCGACGCTTTAGACCATTTGACCAAAACAAACCCCCTTTAAAAAAGGTGCATCCAGAAAAAGCAGATGTTGTAACCACCATCGAAGGGGGCATACGGGGGGTTGGGACGTCTCGGAGCTAACTTCATTCTTTCCCCCCTGTTTTTGACTTGCTCAACAAGCCGTAAAATTATATTTTTAATTTATCAATTTCTATTTTCGTTTCCCCCGAAAAGCAGCAGGCATTTTTCCCCTCTGGGTCGCGACACCAGTCTTTTATAAAAGAACTGGTCGCTCTGTGGTGCTTGGGTTTTTAAGATGAAATTTTTTAACCCCTCTCTTTGGGGGAACTTTTAAAAGCACAATTTCCCCCATGCTCCCCAAGGGGCCCCACCCTTTTTGGGGGTGAAAATTTAGCAAGGTTAAAGGCTTCATATTTGCGGGTCTTCTGGGTCTTTCCCGTGGCTGGTAGCTCCACCACCTTCAGCTAAAGGTTTGGATGTAAAAAGGGCCCAAAGTTTGGCGGCGCAGGTGTAGTCCCAAACCCTCTGCTTTCCAAACTTCCGGTTTGCCCCATTTGCTCCCCTCACAAAAACCCACCAATACTATCATAACACAACACTACCAATTTCCATCAAAACACCCAAAACTACCATACTAACATAACAAACTCTTTCCAAAACTAAAAATAACACAAAATACCAACTATCATAAAAAAACACTACCCAAAACTATCATAACACAAAACTACCAAAAACTATCATAACACAGCTCTGTCCCCCCTCATAAAAACACTAAAACACTACTCAGTAAATACCCCAAACAACACTATCATCCTTTGGCAATTACCAAAACACAAACTCTCATCAATAGGGGTTTTTACCCCCAACCCAAAAACCCTATGCCCCCAAACTTTTACATAATGTAAAAAGTGTACTTACTATAAATCCCTTTACGAAGGAAAATTCAAGTTTTAAACTACTGGGATGTTCACAAATCCCCTATAGGCTGCCTCCCAAAACCCAAAGAACTGGGTGCTAAGGATTTTACGATCTTTTGGGGCCCATCGTTAAATCAGTACCTTAGGTTCTTTTAAACCCTTTACAACCGAGCCTGCCCAAATGCTGGGCGAGTGGTTTAACTTTTCCAGACTCGTACACCCCCTTTGGACGGTTTTCTCTTTTCTCTGGTTTTTGTCTTTGCCCTTTTTACTGTTGGTACACTATACTCCATTCCCTTTTACATAATGTACATAAGGAAAATTTCTTTAAAAAATTTGGTTTAAGGAAAAAAACAAGGCAATATTTCTGCTTGTTTATTTTTGCTACAACCCCATTACGACCCCGGTCAAAAGGCCCAAACAATTTCCTGTGTGGTTTTTAAAAGTCACTAAACTCAAATTCTTTTTATCAAGGACACTTTTTAAATTTTTTTGATTTAGCTTCTTAAAATCCCGGCTCGGTTTTGGGGTTTTTACACTCAAACCTTTGTTTTTTCCATTTCTTTACTCAAAAGGGGGAAGGTTGACTCTGCCCCTTGCCTGCCGCTTGTCAAACATGGAAACCAAACTGTAGGTATCAAATGAAGGTGGGTGGCAAAGCCTTTTAAAAACCCCTGGTGCCATCCCCTGGGACATTCTTAAAACTTTTTGCTGCTTTTGGGGTTTCTGGGACAGGGGGGAAGAACAAAATTTTTGATGCCATTCCAAATTTGATCACAACACATTTAAAAACCTTTTTCAGGTGTTTATGGCACAAATTTATTGCCTTAAGGGCCCTTGTGAGCGAGTCTTTAGCATCATTTTTGAACTCGATTAAACTGCCATCCATGAGCCGTTAAAAAATGTTTTCAATTTAAAACCCCAATTATTTTATATAATCAAGTAAAAGTCGGGCCAGATAAGGGGTTATTAATTTAAAACTGTCGTGGTTCCCCCCGTAAATTTGCTGAAAATCCTGATGTCCCCATAGCCGGAAAGGGACCCAGTTCAGTAACTGTTACGGTATGGTTTATTACCCTTTAAAGGGTTTTTAAACAAGAACATGTTTTTTTGTTTTCCCTTTCTCAAGAAAAAGCACCGTTGCCCCCCTTCCCCCCAGATCATTAAATTTTTTCCCCTATGTAGGAAAAGTCCCCCAAAAACTCGATTTAATTCCTTTAAAACCTTTTTTTGGGATAGTGTTTAATGTGCCATGTATTTTAAGTCGGGCTGTCAGGAAAGGGTAACCTTGTTTCGTTCCCGAGCCTTTTTATCTTTTATGACATTCTGAATACTGTTAAGTTTTCACTAAACCCTTCCCATCTCATTCTTTTTTTTTTTCTGGGGCTCCCTATCTCCTCTAGTCCAGATAATTTCCTCTTACTGCTATCAAAGTGTTGTATCATCTGATTTTTCATTTATCTTTCCTTTAATTTTTTTGAATATATTTTTTACTTCCATTAGAATTTTGTTCTCCATCACACTACTCTGGGTTTTATTATCAACATCTTTTTTCAAATTAATTTTTTTTTTCTTAGTGTTCGGTTTTCGTGTCTGTTTAAGAATTTTTTCTCCTTAGCGCCGTCCCTACTGTCATTTCTTAAAATTTTTTTTATTTACAAAAAACCAAATACGAAAAATTTTTGAAACCCGTTTTTTCAAGGGGTTATTGAAGTAAGGGCAAAAATGGTTTAAAAAATTTTAAAAATTTGGGAATTTTGCCCTTGTGTAGTGGGTTTTTTATGATATATTGTGTTAATTTTTTTTTTTAAAATTGTGTTAATTTGTGGGGATATTGTGTTATGTAGTGGGATAAATTTTGGGTTTTGTTAAGGGGAATTTTTTGTTATGTTGTGGTATATTTTGGTTTTGTGTGGGAAAATTTGTTATGTAGGTATAAGTGGTTTTGTAGTGGGGTATTGTGTTATGTAGTGGAAAATTTTGGTTTTTGTTGTTGGGTTTTTTTTAAAATTTTGTTATGTAGTGAATAAATTTTGTTTAAATAGTGGGTTTTTTGTGGGTTTTGTAGCGTATAAATTTCGGTTTTGTACTGGTTTTTGTGTTTTTTTAGTGGTATATTGGGGTTATGTAGTGACATATTTTTGTTATGTATGGTATATTGGGTTTTGTAAATGGTAAATTGTGTTTGTAGTGATATATTGTGGGTTTTGTAGTGGTATATTTTTTATGTAGGGGGTATTAAATTTTGTTAAAGGTGGTTATTGTGGTTTTAAATGATTATTGTGTTTTGTATGGTATATTGTGTTATGTAGGGTTTTTATTTTGGGTTTAAGGGGTGGTATAAATTTTTTATGTATGGTATATTGCGTTGTGTAGTGGTATATTGTGTTAAGTAGGGGTATATTGGGGTTATGTGTGGTAATTGGTTTTTTTATTGGGATGGGATATTGTTTTATGTAGTGGGGAAAATTGTGTTATGAAGTGGCATATTGGTTACTTTGTGGTATATTGGTTATTTTGCGGTTTTATTGGGGTTTTTGTAGTGATATATTTTTATTGTGAGTGGTTATTGTTTATGTAGTGGTATTTTGTGTTATGTAGTGGTTTTTTGTGTAAGGTTTGTGGGATTTGTGTTTTGTAGTGAAACATTGTGTTAAAGTAAAGGAATATTGTGGGTTTTGTAGTGGGTTTTTTGGGGTTATTTGGTTTATTGTTTATGTAGTGGGAAAATTGTGTTAATAGTGGGGAATTTTGTTTTTGTAGTGGGATATTGGGGTTATGTAGTGGAAAATTTTGGTTTTAAGTGGCAAAATTGCGTTTTGTTTTGGTTTTAAATTTTTTATGTAGCGGGTTAAATTTCTTATGTAGTGATATTTGCATTGTGTAGTGGGTTTTATTTGTTTTTTTTTAGTGGTATAAATTTGGGTTTTGTAGTGGTATATTGTTTTATGTAGTTGTAAAACTGTGGGTTTTATTGGTATAAATTTTTGTTATGTTTGGGGGTACCCTTGGGTTTTTTGTAGTGGAAAACTGGTTTGTAGTGGGGATACGCGTTTTAAGGGATATTTTGTTAAGAAATGGGGTTTTTGTGTTTTTTTTAGTGGGTTTTATTGCGTTTTTGTAAATGGGGAAATTGTTTTGTAGTTTTTATATTGGGGTTTTGTAGTGGTATTTGGGATGTAGTAAATTTTATTGGGGTTTTTTGTTTGTGGTTTTTATTGTGTTTATTAGTGGAAATATTTGTAGTGTAGTTTTTTTATTGTAATTTTGTAGTTTGGGTTTTTGTGTTTTTTTGAAATGGTAAATTGTGTTTGTGTAGTTTTATATTGTGTTATTTATGGTACATTGTGTTATTAGTGATATATTGCGTTTTTTAGTGGTATATTGTGTTTTTGTAGTGGCATATTGTGTATGTAGGGTTTTTTACTGTGTTGTTTTTGTGGTATAAATTTTAATTTTTGGGAAGGGGGTTTATTCTTTTTGTTAGCGAAAAATTAAATTATACAGGGGTATATTGTGTTTTGTGGTATATTTTGTTTGTAGTGGTATATTTGGGGTTGTGTAGTGGTATATTGTGTTGTTTTTGTGGTATATTGTATTGAGGGAGTGTATATTGTGTTGTGTAGTGACATATTGTGTTTTTTTTTGTGGTTTTATTGTGCTTGGGGTTTGTTATTTGTTGTTTTGATATTTTGTGTTTTTAGTAGTACATTGTGTTTTTTTAGTTGTTAAAATTTTTTGTTTTTGAAATATTGCATTTTTTAGTGGGAAATTGAGTTGTGTTTGCGGTATATTTTGTTGTTAGTGGGATACTTTGCTGTTAGTGACAAATTGTATTTAGTAGTGCATATTGTGGCCCGTTTTAGTGGTATATTTTGTTATGTGTGACCATTGTGTTGTGAATGTATATTGCAAAACCCGTAGTGGGGATATTTTTTATTAGTGGGAAAATTGTGTTGGGGTTTAAAATTTGTGTTTGTATAGGCTATATTTTTTTTGAGTAATGGTATATTGGTTTTTGGGAATTATTGAGTTTTGTAGCAAAATAATTTTGTGGGGTAGTGAAATCCCGTGTTGTGTAGTGGTACATTGTGTTGTAGCACTATATTGTGTTGTGTAGTGGTACATTGTGTTTTTTAGTGGTATATTGCATTGTGTAGTGTCATATTGTGTTGAAGTGACAGATTGTATTTTCTAGTGTTATATTGTGTTTTGCAGTAGCATATTGTATTGTGTAGTGATATGTTGTGTTTTGTAGTGATATATTGGGTTGTGTTGGTATATTGCGCTGTGTAGTGATATATTGTGTTCTGTAGTGGAATATTGTGTTGTGTTGTTGTATATTGTGTTGTGTATTCTTATATTGTGTTGTGAATTAATATATTGCTTTGTGTAGTGATATACTGTGATGTTTAGTATTATATTGTGTTGTGTGGCATGCAAAGAGTACGTAACCTTTATTCGGGGCATGGACACACCCTCATTTACAGGCTATCTCCCCCAACCAGCGAACCAGGTTGCTAAGAGTTGGTGATGGGGCCCCATCGTTCAACTAGTGACCAGGTTCTAGCCAATAAGAAGGTGGGATTGACAATCGCAGAGGTTATGTGGATACCGCTCTCCTGTCTGCCCTTGTCATTCCCATTCTAGAGCTGGTTGAGCACGGTCTGCTATCTTGTGGCTTCTATTTCTGCCTTGCTTACCGTGACGTGCTCTATACTTATTACTATATATAGTGTACATATTGCTGTTCTAAATTGGTGAAGGATAATATAAGTCTAAACTTTTTCTGCTGTGTTTCTTTTGCTCCCATTACACCTGGGATAACAGGCCTTTGAAATCCTAGGTTGTAATATGGGTAGCCTGTCCGAGAGCTGGAGCTGGACTTAGAGAAACGGTTGAGCTTAGGGTGAAGCTTGTAGCAGGAACACTGTGTAGCTTGCTGTCTCGCTTCGCTTTACAAATTTTGCGTGTCAGTTGCTTATTATCAGCCTTGCTATTGTGTGATCGTTCAGCAGCTCGCTACTAGCTTGTTCAGTGTGCTCGCTTCGCTACGGTCAATCTTGTGTGCAGTCGGCTTTGCTTGTATGCGTATTCTGTAATCGTACTGTGCATAGCTAAGCGTGTTCTGCAAATTAACGTGTTACGTTGGGGTATTCGTACTGTGCATAGCGAATAACTTATGCCACCTAGACGAGTCAGACGCCTGGTGTCGGCATATACTTTGCATAACCTACCTAAATTGTCCCTACAGCATTGTTGGCAAATTGCTCGTTCCATTGGCATTCCCTATAAACGCACTCTTACAGCTGCGCAACTGCGTTCACTTATTGCTGACATACTTATTGAAGAAGAGAGGCACATCAGACTCCTCCTCTACGGGAGCTAGGGAAAAAACTCTCATGTTCTCGCATGAGGAAGATGATACACCTACGGAGCAAGATGATCAGTATAGTGCAGCTGGGTTGTCTCGAGGTGAATCAGCGTCCTTGGCACTGAGCTGGCAAAAATCACGCTGGAGCAAATAGGGAACAGAGAGCATTCGCAAGGGAAGAATTTGATAGGGAAAGAGAAAGGAGGCAGTTTTCGCATTCTGTAAACGATTTCAGTTTACAAAAAGCAGTACAGCTTGTTCCCCGCTTCAATGAGGCCGAACCAGAGCAATTTTTCGAAAGCTTCGAAAATCAGGCTCGAGCCTTGAGGTGGCCGGAACAGCACTGGGCAGCGTTGGTTCATACAGCATTATTGGGTAAGGCACAGGAATTTACGTCGGTATTAACTGACGCTGAATTCTGATTATCAAATAGTGAAGACCACAGTGTTGGGAGCATATACATGTATCCCAGCTAAATATCGTAAGACCTTCAAATTGAACAGTGGACTTTGTGAGACAGCAAACCAAAGCTTTTACCAGCTGGTATAAAGCGAGTGGTGTCTCTAACTTTGAGGAGCTGGTGCAGCTTATTCTGATTGATAACCTGCTGGAGTCTGTGGGACCCGAGGTTCGTGTCTTTCTGCAGGATCGTGACTTAACCACTGCATTGGAGGCAGCCAGGTGGGCTGATACCTTCGAAACGAACCGCTCCTTGTCCGAGCGGTCCCGTCTCTCTTTTCAACAGTCTGGCGTGAGCAGAGATCGACAACATTGGAGAATGAAGTGCCAGCCGGAGGGAGAGCGTCTACGACAGCAAACTAAGTCACCTGGTGAGCCACGCTTCTCAACATATGGTCCCCTGCGGAGAGGCAAACTACTTATGGGAGCATCTCGACAACAACAATATCCAGAGAGGCACCAGCCAGAACGACACCACTTGCAACGTCATCAGGGAGTAAAGGGCAAGCCTGTCGTCTGCTTCAGGTGTAATAAAGTAGGTCACATCAGTTCCAACTGCCCCCAAGAACCTCAACCCATCGGGAAAATCTCTAATATCCCTAGTAACATGTCCCCTAGAGAAGTAGAAAAAGGTATGGCCCCTTATTATTGCGAAAGTCTTATTTCCCTTCAGGAAAACTCAGAACCAACTAAAGTAAATACCTTTAGAGATACTGGAGCATATTGCTCACTTGTCAGAGAAGGAATATTACCCCTTTCAGAGAATACTTCCTTGAATTCCTCAGTTTTATTGGAAGCCTATGGAGGAGCTATATATTCTGTTCCTTTGCATAAAATTTATGTACAGTGCAAATATTACACTGGGTACTTGACTGTAGGTGTCTCAAAAGGATTTCCCATGAAAAATGCCATGTTATTACTGGTAATAACATTACTACTGTTACTTCGTGTCCTGAACCTATAATGATTAATGCTTCTCCAGTGTTGGCCATAACTCGGGCAACATCCCAAGGGTTGTCTGGGGAGAATGTTGACCTATCCTGGACGACTCCGATCTCGGAATAGCCACGTTGTTTTATGAGACACACCGGCCGGAGTCTCGTAAATCAAGTGAACAGACCCCGAATCAAGCCTTCCTATTCCCAGGTTGCAGGATTGCCAGATGTCTCTGTTTCCATGCCCGAGGGACTGTCCTTCCGGAGGAACAACGAAAGGACCCTTCTTTAAAATTCGCTTTTCAGGCAGCCATGGGTAAATCCTCTTTGGGTCATCCAGTCAAGTATGAAGTTAAAAATGATTATTTGGTCTGCACTGAGACTGGTAAGGAGATAGAGGGCCGGCAATTATACGACAGGTTAGTGGTTCCAACCAAGTATAGACCTCAGATATTAAATATAGCTCATAATACGTCATTAGGAGGTCACTTAGGAATTACAAAAACCTTGTATAGAATCACAAAAGAATTTATTGGCCAAATTAAAGAAAGATGTGAAGAATCATATTAGGTGTTGCCGAGAATGTCAGCAAGTTGGAAAACCTGGACATTCCATTAAACCTGCACCTCTCCAACCCATACCTGCTGATGGAGAACCTTTTGCAGATTTAATTATAGATTGTGTAGGTCCACTACCTAAGTCAAAGTCTGGAAACCAGTATTTATTTACAATTATGGATAAAGTAACCAGATATCCTGAAGCAATCCCCATGCGTAGTATCAATAGTAAAGCTATTCTCAAAGCTTTAACAAAATTCATTTCTTGTTTTGGCATTCCTAAAACTATACAAAGTGATCAAGGTACTAACTTCACTGCCAAAGCATTTAGGGAAGTATTAACTAGGTTAGGATAATTCACAACTTATCCACTGCCTATCACCCTCAGTCCCAAGGCGCCTTGAAAGATTCCACCAAACATTAAAAACAATGATGAGAAGTTTTTGCATGCACTTTCCGACAGATTGGGATGAATCTCTACCGTTGTTGCTGTTCTCAGTACGAGAGACGGTGCAAGAGTCTACTGGGTATAGTCCGTTTGAGCTGATCTTTGGGCACAATGTACGAGGTCCTCTTCGGTGCTCAAGAAGGATGGATGGGAGAAGACGTAAGCTCAGCACTCTACAACCCGTCTTCAAGGTTGCAGGTGGCACGTGAGTTAGCCACGGCTAACCTAAAGACAGCTCAAAGTAAGATGAAACAGAGGTATGACAGAAGTGCACAATTCCGCTCCTTCCATCCAGGAGACAAGGTGTTGGTGCAGGAACCTATACCTGGCCACACCTTGAAAGCTAGATTTACGGGACCTATGCAGATAGTAAGTAGATATCTATTTAAATTATGTGTGGTAGCTCCATTGATAAGACCTCAAAAACAAAAACTTACCACATTAATCAAATCAAGGCCTTTCATACACCAGATAAAGTCCCAGTAATGACTCTGTCCTCTACCTCTGAGGACGACTCTGACTCTTTGCACTCTATCTCTGAAATTAATACTAAACTTTCAAATTCTGTCCTCCTCAAGGATCCTAGCCCGTTAATGGATGGATTATCTGAAATACAAGCAACCAATTTAACTGAGCTTCTACAGTCATATCCTAATATTTTTCGGATGTGCCGAAAAAATGTACGTTAGGTTACCATGATGTAGATGTGGGAAAATCTAAACCAATTAAACTCTCCCCCTACAGAGCTAATCCTGAAAAGCAAAGGCTACTTCAGCAGGAAGTAGACTTCTTGTTAGAACATGGTTTAGTGGAGGAGTCATCTAGTCCATGGGCTTCACCGTGCATCCTAGTAAAAAAGGCTGATGGAGGGTTTCGTATTGCACAGACTACCGTAAAGTGAACGAGGTCACAATCACAGATGCTTACCCTCTTCCTCGTCTGGATGACGTAATTGACTTTGTGGGTAAGGCTACTTTTGTGTCCAAATTAGATCTCCTTAAAGGTTACTATCAGGTACCTTTGACAGATAAGGCGAAGGAAAATCTCTGCCTTCGTAATTCCAGGAGTCATTATCAGTATACAGTTACCCCTCTCGAATGAAAAATTCCCCCTCTTCATTCCAGAAACTCATCCATCAGGCTATAAAGGACTTGAAGGCACGCAGCATACCTAGATGATATTGTTGTGGTGTCTGATACTTGGGATCAACACCTACTTAGACTTAAAGCTCTGTTTGAGACCTTTAAGAATTCCCAATTAACAGTTAATTTATCTAAATCTTCCTTTGGCCAGGCCACTGTCACTTTTCTAGGCCATGAAGTAGGTAGTGGTAATGTGCACCTAAACTTGCTAAAGTTCTTCGATTAAAGAATATCCAGTTCCTCATGATGGAAATCTCTTCAACGTTTCCTAGGCATGATCGGATTTTACAGAGATTCTGTAAGAATTTCTCAGATATGTTAGCCCCTCTTACCTCTCTTACCAGTCATAAAGTTCCTTTAATTGGACGTCAGATTGTAACACTGCTTTTAATAAAGCAAAAAGTTATTGTGCTCTGCACCCATTCTCCCTGTCTCCAGACTTCTCCAAACCTTTTTCATTACAGGTTGATGCTTGTGAGTCTGGGGTTGGGGCGGTACTATTACAAATCGGAACAGGAGCTGCAGCCAATCGCATATTTTCAGCCAAGTTCCAGCCACATTCAGAGAGCTTACTCTACCATTGAAATAGAACCCTCGCGCTGGTACTGGCTTGGAGCATTCGATGTTTATGTGGGCCAGACATCGCAGGTGGTCACAGTCTACAGTGATCACAACCCGTTTAGTCTATCTCCAAGCCATGAAGAATCACAACACAAGGCTTATGCGTTGGACGCCAGGCTGCAGCCCTATAACATAAAAATTAAATATATTGCCGCAAAGAAAATGTGTTGGCAGACTCTTTGTCAAGAGTCTAGTTTAATATTTTATTTAGGTTAGGATGTATTTGTGGTAACCCCCTTTCAAGCTTTTTTTTTATCCCTGATGTGGGGTTTTTTTTTAGTGAGGGATACGGGCTACCGTCCGCTTGTATCTTGGACCTATGTTGGCCTATCTGACTGCTGTCTCGCTCTGAGTTTAGGGTTTGGCTTTTGGTCACTAGGAAAGCTGAGCTCTATCTAAGAGTTGGATGGTGGAGAGGATAGGCGGTCCCATTATTTTGTGCCATGGCGGCACGGTTACCACTGGGAGGTGGCAGCCTAATCCTGAGCCTTCTCGGGGTGGGGGTGTGGCATGCAAAGAGTACGTAACCTTTATTCGGCGCATGGACACACCCTCATTTACAGGCTATCTCCCCCAACCAGCGAACCAGGTTGCTAAGAGTTGGTGATGGGGCCCCATCGTTCAACTAGTGACCAGGTTCTAGCCAATAAGAAGGTGGGATTGACAATCGCAGAGGTTATGTGGATACCGCTCTCCTGTCTGCCCTTGTCATTCCCATTCTAGAGCTGGTTGAGCACGGTCTGCTATCTTGTGGCTTCTATTTCTGCCTTGCTTACCGTGACGTGCTCTATACTTATTACTATATATAGTGTACATATTGCTGTTCTAAATTGGTGAAGGATAATATAAGTCTAAACTTTTTCTGCTGTGTTTCTTTTGCTCCCATTACACCTGGGATAACAGGCCTTTGAAATCCTAGGTTGTAATATGTTGTGAAGTGTTTTATTGTCTTCCGAATCGATATATTGTGTTGTGTAGTGGTATATTGTGTTTTGTAGTAGTATACCGTGTTGAATAGTGGTATACTGTGTTGTGTAGTGGTATACAGTGTTATGTAGTAGTATGTTGTGTTGCATAAAGACATTTTGTGTTGTGTAGTGGTATATTATATTTTGTAGTGACATATTATGTTTTGTATTGGCATTTTGTGTCGTGTAGAGGTATATTGTGTTGTGTAGTGACATATTGTGTTGTGTAGTGATATATTGTGTTGTGTAGTGGTATATTGTGTTGTGTAGTGGTATATTGTGTTATGTAGTGATATATTGTGTTATGTAGTGGTATATTGTGTTATGTAGTGGTATATTGTGTTATGTAGTGGTATATTGCGTTATGTAGTGGTATATTGTGTTATGTAGTGCTATATTGTGTTATGTAGTGTTATATTGTGTTATGTAGTGATATATTGTGTTATGTAGTGGTATATTGTGTTATGTAGTGTATATTGTGTTATGTAGGATGTATTGTGTTATGTAGTTGTATATTGTGTTATGTAGTGATATATTGTGTTATGTAGTGGTATATTGTGTTATGTAGCGGTATATTGTGTTATGTAGTGTTATATTGTGTTATGTAGTGTTATATTGTGTTATGTAGTGTTATATGTTTAATAGTGTTAATTTGTTATGTAGTGGTAATTGCGTTATGTAGTGGATTTGCGTTAT
>NW_026509129.1:0-14870 GCF_026875155.1 Cherax quadricarinatus
GTGGGCCCATTTCGACAATCAGCAGGTTCACGTTGAATACACACGGGGTGTTTTCCGAATACATAAAGGGGTCGCTCATATGCTCTACTACCTGTTGTCATATGCAACCAGGGGCTGCCTGTGGGTTTTCCGGGGACACTGCCACACATGCTCCTAACCAAGTGGGGGTGGCGGGTTGGGGAGAGGTAAATCAGCCCATTCCCGCATGACGATTCACTACTGTAAAAGGCTGCCAAAAAAAACACAGATGGGGGGGCCAAGGAGTGGGGCATAAGGCTCAACTCAAAAGAGCCCTTAACCCTGGCTCTGCAATTCATTTACCAGTTTCTGCCCTTTAAAACAGTTACTGAGTAATGGCCCTTACAGGAGGGGTCCTGTAAAGGGAGCATTTTAGGGGGGCGGAAGCGGGTTTTTTGGGTGTAGTCGTTTGACATACAGCAAAAAAACCAAGAACACCAAATACTAGGGGATCAAAGGTCCCTACCAAAAACGGGCTAGGGGCATACTTTAAACAGAATCACCATTTTCAAACTGGTTTGACCCCGAATGTTGGGGGGCACCGTTCCTACATCCGAAAAAGGGGATAAAAAGGGGCCCAAGACCCCCCCCCCTGAGGGGCCGCTACCGTACATGTACAGACACCACAGGGGGCACGAGCCCCAACCGGGGACTCACCCCCCGTCTCTTTTGGTCTGGACCATTTAACCCTTATTACTCCTGATAGCCCTGGGCAATTCCCCTGAGTTTCATCCACACAACAACTGAAAAACCAATTGTGCGGGCCTTCCCTAATTCAGGGAACCCCAAAACAAGCGGTATGGGGAAAGAAAGAATTTAAAATAAATTTTAACAAAAACCTCACAACACACAATAAAAAATAACCCTTTTAAAAAAAATGGAAAAAACAAAACAGGGAAAATTTTTTTATGTTAAAAAGTAAAAACCCCCCCCCCCCTTTTTTTTTTTGGGGCCCATCAAAACTTTAAGTTCAAGGGATTACCCAAACAATAAGGTTGCACTGTTTCAAAATACAAGGGGCAAAAACCCCTCATCTTGGGCATCATAGGTGACAGGGAAAGGGCAAAATGAAAAACAAAATAAAAGTGTCCGGGGGAAGACTTTCAACACCTCCACAACATAAAGGGGGTTACCAATAATCCCCGGCTTCTTCAGAGGAACTGGAGAGAACTTTACTACTGTAGGCTTGTATCTTCCATCGTGGTGTGGGGCAGCCACGGGGGGTAACTTTTACTACTGGAAGGCTTTATCTATCTTCATCGTTGTGTGGCAGCCACCGGGGGGGAAACATTACTACTGAGCTTGTATCTTCATTGTGGTGTGGCAGGCAGCCACCGGGGGGGAAACTTTTACTCTGTAGGCTTGTATCTTCATCGGGTTGCAAGCCACCCGGGGGGAAACTTACTACTGTAGGCTTGCAAACTGCCTTCATATTACAAAAGTTCACACAGCTGCGGAGAGTTTACCCCACAAACCAGGAGTGATTTAGATACCAAATCATTCTTGAAGCAAATTTTGTGAAAGAGGTAATTTCCCCACCTGTTTTGGGTGAAAAGGATAAGGAAGGATTCCAAGCTTTCATCAGTCAAGTTTGTTATAGGGAGAGCAAACTTAACCTTTACAAACCACCACGATTAAGTTGCTATCATGGGAAATACTTAACCTACTGAGAAGTAAAATCTCTTCCTAGATTGAATGTTTAAAATTTTTATATATTAATTCCAGTTTTCAGAAGCAGAGTGAAATATAATTATAAAATAAAGAACTTAAACCACTTCTGGCGTGGTAAGTGAGTGAAGAGGTGCGTGGGAGTTTCCCTCGATGGACTGTGCCAGAAAGGGACGGAAAAGAAGGTGTAGGGGGGAGTTGTTGGGATGAAGAGGATGCAAGAGGTGGGAAGTATATTGAGGTGCCCAGGACAAGTAGCTCTTACTGCACCTGTATAACCCACTTTAGCTACTGTGTACACCAACACTCCTTCCACGGACTCATCTGCCGAGGACAGGACTTCATAGTTGAGTAGCACACTCGCTGGGGCAGTGATTGTAGCAATTAATGAAGTGACATGGGCGGAGAGAGAGGCGTTCTGCGAGCCTGTCGCACCTGTTTTTTCCAAAGCTTTGAGGTTAGGGGTCACCGCGGAAGGTTTGTGTCACTGGCTGACCAGGGCTCGGAATGAACGCCCCTTTAAACTGTGACAGCACGACCAACGAAGGTGTAGGTGTGTCCTGGTGTGAGTGGACTTATAATACACACTCTGGCATCAATAGCAGCATCAGCCCACACGCCATTCAGCCCAACCCCGGTCCTCCGTAACTCCACGGTGTACCACTGGACCTGACTCTAATCAAAACGCTCACTGGAGAGTTGGAAAGGCCAGCTCATTGCATACAGATGTTTGGTGTCGTTGCTATAAATACGTGGCTTGTGTGAGGTGCTGGCAGCAACAGGTCTCACTTGCTTTAATAAAAACAATAAAACGCTCTACTCGCATACTGCTGCCTGCTCCACAGTGCCAGTAACCTGCAGTTAGCACGACAGTATAGATGCCTGCATCATCTAGATTCAACGTTCTTGAGAATAAGAGCAACCATTGTCTGGAAGCGATATCCAATCCTAGGATCAAACAGAGTCCTTTGGAGAGTTGACGGGGAACTTAGGGTGAACAGATAGGACTGTACACCAGGAGATGTGGCTTTCAGCCCGGTCCATCGCTCACTAACTCACACGGAACGAGAATCAATATCTCCTGAAGCAGCTGTAAGATCTTTGGGTTTGATGCCCATACTGGTGGGGGAAGCGCTGACACAACTGTCACTTCTCCTGCCATTTTACACACCCCCCCACTATTCACACCCCCAGCATAATAATGTGCCACTATCCCTCTTTAGCTGAATTCCTTAGCATCCAGAAAGCGACCCATCATCAGACACAAAGAATGGCCCTTGGTCGGACCCAGAGTTAGAAGAGCTGTGCTATCTAACGTGGGAGGTGCCACAGAGTACCAGGGGTTGAGGCTCACTCACCCTTATAACATGACATGAAATCGTGGAATTACCTCCCCTCCTCTCCAACCATAACCTGAAAGTTCTGCAGTGAATCTGGCCAACTCAGGGCATCGACGATTTTAAAACAGTGCATGTGCTATGGCGATACCTGCTCATTTCATTCTCCACCTCACACACATAAATACCAATTCATTCTACTGTCACATGTTCCAACAACCAAGCGTTGATGCTGTTTCCCGCTAATTCCCTGACACGACCCAAGGCATCATCCCCATCTCTCTAACCTGCGCCAGGTCACTGGTACAGGAGCGGTGAGTGGCTTGAGCTCTAACACTTCAACTCCACTACACTCTCTCCTGAATTGGGACTGGTAACGGTGGCCTGGTCTCTCCTCTCCTCAAATCCTAGGCGAGCTGAGGATAATTATCGTTATTATACGAGATAATGCAGTACCAACATGGCCTGATAAATCCATATTTTACGTCCTTGAAAGTAACAAAATAAATTTTAAATTGTAAGCCATATCTAAGATACTGACAAGGATATTACAGTAGTGCACAGAAATATCACCATTACAAAAAGAAAATGTAACTACTTTACCATACCATGGGACGGGGATAGAACCCGCGATCAGAGAGTCCTCTAAATTCCAGAACCGTTCTCGCGTTAGCCACTGGACCAGCTTAGCCACAATAAAGAGTTCATCCAACTATGTATATTCTTACACCATAGGAAGGTTAGCACAGGCACCTCTGTGACCACAAAATGCAAAGTTTTTTTACTGACGAAAAACCCAGCTAGGAGGCCCGTGGATGAACTCTAAGCTCAACTCCCCCTAGTTGGAATGAAATCTTATTTTGGCTAGCTGGGTCCAGTGGCTAACCGCACGGTCTGGATTTTTGAGAAAACTCTCTGATCGCGGGTTCTATCCCCGTCCGTGGAATGGTTTGTTTGCAATCGGTGTCATGCATTACGATTTCGTGAGTCATGTAAATACTTACTCATCACAATAGTTGGGTCGGTGAAGATTCTGCTTGTCCAGCAGCATTACGGCACGACAAGTGTAGTTGATGAGTCTTCCTGGATGGCCTGGTTGATGACAGTAATATGGTGATTCTGATGCGGCGGAGTTACTCATCTGGGCGCCATCCTTCAGGCCATGTCACCTCTGTGAAGGAGTGCGCCCGCTGGTGGCTGACAATGTAAGGAGACCAGAGTCCTCCAAGCGGGCCATCCACAACCAAAGGTTTCTGCTGGCTTAGGAAATTCATATGCAAGCATTGCCACAGTCTAGGTGGCCAACTGGGAAGCGTGTAGCGCCATAAATATTGAATCTAACACCAATAATCCAGTATCACTGTCCTTCCTGTGGAGGTGACATGGGGAAGAAAAGTGAGCCAGCAGGCAGTAAAGACGGTGAGAACGAGGGTCTTGTGTAGAATTGTAATGACCTCGTTGCCGTCACGGAACCATCTGATCTAGGTGCACCTGAAAGGCTGTGCAGTTGAGTGTGGCTAGGGTCATCGCGACCGTGCAACCCACGTTGCTAATGATGCTCCTTAGCACCGGCCGGCCCCATCTGGAAACATTAATTCTGTGCATCAGTGACTATACAGCTGATGGATTTATTGATAACCTCCTGTGCTATATTAATAAAGTGCAGTAGGTTGGCAGACAGCACAACCACCCAAAGAGAGGTACTATACCATCCTGTGGTAGTAGGTTGGTAGACCACAACCACCACAGGAGGTACTACCATCCTGTGGTAGTAGGTTTGGTAGACAACAACCCACCCAGGGAGGTACTAACCATCCTGTGGTAGAGGTTTGGTAGACAACAACCACCCAGGGGAGGTAACTACTACCCCTGTGGTAGTAGGTTGGTAGAACAACAACCAACCCAGGGAGGTACTACCATCCTGAGTAGTAGTTGTTAGACAACAACCACCCAGGGAGGTACCTCAACCATCCTGTTGTAGTAGGTTGGTAACAACCAACCACCCAGGAGGTACTACCATCCTGTGGAGTAGGGGTTGCAGACACAACCACCCAGGGAGGTACTGCCATCCTGTGGTAGTAGGTTGGTAGACAACAACCACCCAGGAGGTACTACCATCCTGTGGTAGTAGGTTGGAAGACAGGCAACCACCCAGGGAGGTACACCATCCTGTGGTAGTAGGTTGGCAGACAGCAACCACCCAGGGAGTACTGCCATCCTGTGGTAAGTAGGTTGGTAGACAACAACCACCCCATGGAGGTACTACCATCCTGTGGTAGTAGGTTGGTAGCAACAACCAACCCAGGGAGGTACTACCAGCCCTGTGGTATAGTTTGGTACAACAACCACCCTAGGACGTCCTACCGTCCTGGGTAGTAGTTGGCAGACAGCAACCACCCAGTAGGTACTACCATCCTGTGTAGTAGTTTGGTAGACCAACAACCACCCAGGGAGGTACTACCAGCCTGTGGTAGTAGTGGGTAAGACAACAACCACCCAGGGAGGTACTACCATCCTGTTGGTAGTAGGTTGGGTACACAACAAACCACCCAGGGAGGTACTACCATCCTGTGGTAGTAGTTGGTAGACAGCAACCAGCCAGGAGGTACTCCCATCCTGTGGGAGTAGGTTGGTAGACAGCACCACCCCAGAAAAGGTACTACACATCCTGTGGTGTAGGTTGCAGACCAAAATGGCCAACCACCCAGGGAGGGACTACCATCCTGTGGTAGTAGGTTTGGTAAACAGCAACCACTCCAGGGAGGTACTACATCCTGTGGAAGGTAGGTTGGTAACCAGCACCACCCAGGGAGGTACTACCATCCTGTGGTAGTAGGTTGTAGACAACAACCACCCATGGAGGTACTAAACCATCCTGTGGTAAGAGGTTGTAGACAGCAACAACCACCCCAGGGAGGTACTACCATCCTGTGTAGTAGGTTGGTAGACAGCAACCCCCAGGGAGGTACTAACATCCTGTGGTAGTAGGTTGGTAGACAACAACCACCCAGGGAGGGACTAACCATCCTGTGGTAGTAGGTTTGGTAACAACAACCACCCAGGGAGGTACTTACCGTCCTGTGGTAGTAGGTTGGTAGAACAACAACCACCAGAGAGGTAACTACTCATCCTGTGGAAGTTAGGGTTTGGTAGACAGCAACCACCCCAGGGGGTACTACCATCATTGGAGTAGGTTTGGCAGACAGCAACCACCCAGGGAGGTACACCATCCTGTGTAGTAGTTTTGGTAGACAGCAACCACCCAAGGGAGTACTACCATCCTGTTGGTAGTAGGTTGGTAGACAGCAACCACCCCAGGGAGGGTACTACATCCTGTGGTAGTAGGTTTTGTAGACAGCACCCACGCCAGGGAGGTACTAACCGCCTGTGGTAGTAGGTTGGCAGACAGCAACCACCCAGGGAGGTACTACCATCCTGTGGTAGTAGGTTGGTAGACAGCAACCACCCAGGGAGGTACTACCGTCCTGTGGTAGTAGGTTTGGTAGACAGCAACCACTCAGGGAGGTAATACCATCCTCTGGCAGTAGGTTGGTAGACAGCAACCACCCAGGGAGGTACTACCGTCCTCTGGCAGTAGGTTGGTAGACAGCAACCACCCAGGGAGGTACTACCGTCCTGTGGTGTGGGTTTGGGTAGACAGCAACCCCCCAGGGAGGTATATCCGCCCTGTGGTAGTAGGTTGGTAGACAGCAACCACCCAGGGAGGTACTACCGTCCTGTGGTAGTAGGTTGGTAGACAGCAACCGTCCAGGGAGGTACTACCGTCCTGCCAAGTGAGTGTAAAACGAAAGCCTGTAATTGTTTTACATGATGGTAGGATTGCTGGTGTCTTTTTTCTGTCTCATAAACACGCAAGATTTCAGGTACGTCTTGCTACTTCTACTTACACTTAGGTCACACTACACATACATGTACAAGCATATATATACACACACCTCTGGGTTTTCTTCTATTTTCTTTCTAGTTCTTGTTCTAGTTTATTTCCTCTTATCTCCATGGTGAAGTGGAACAGAATTCCTCCTCCGTAAGCCATGTGTGTTTTAAGAGGCGACTAAAATGCCGGGAGCAAGAGGCTAGTAACCCCTTCTCCTGTATATATTACTAAAGTTAACAAGATAAACTTTTGTTTGAGTTACAACAGGCTATTGCTGTCTACGTTTATAACAGCATCACAGCTGTCAGTCCCAGGGGACCTAAGCTCGAGCCCCAACACAAGATAAGTTGATGAGTTAGGCTTTTTTCATACGTGTTGTCTCTGTTTACACAGCAGTGTTACACAGTGTTTACACAGCAGTGTTAACCTGCTGGTGTGTTGTCACTGTTTACACAGCAGTGTTAACCTGCTGGTGTGTTGTCACTGTTTACACAGCAGTGTTAACCTGCTGGTGTGTTGTCTCTGTTTACACAGCAGTGTTAACCTGCTGGTGTGTTGTCACTGTTTACACAGCAGTGTTAACCTGCTGGTGTGTTGTCACTGTTTACACAGCAGTGTTACACTGTGTTTACACAGCAGTGTTAGCCTACTGGTGTGTTGTCACTGTTTACACAGCAGTGTTACACAGTGTTTACACAGCAGTGTTAACCTGCTGGTGTGTTGTCACTGTTTACACAGCAGTGTTAACCTGCTGGTGTGTTGTCACTGTTTACACAGCAGTGTTAACCTGCTGGTGTGTTGTCACTGTTTACACAGCAGTGTTACACTGTGTTTACACAGCAGTGTTAGCCTACTGGTGTGTTGTCACTGTTTACACAGCAGTGGGTTAACCTGCTGGGGGGTTTGTCACTGTTTACACAACAGTGTTACACAGTGTTTACACAGCAGTGTTAGCCTACTGGTGTGTTGTCACTGTTTACACAGCAGTGTTAACCTGCTGGTGTGTTGTCACTGTTTACACAACAGTGTTACACAGTGTTTACACAGCAGTGTTAGCCTACTGGTGTGTTGTCTCTGTTTACACAGCAGTGTTAACCTGCTGGTGTGTTGTCACTGTTTACACAGCAGTGTTACACAGTGTTTACACAGCAGTGTTACACAGTGTTTACACAGCAGTGTTAACCTGCTGGTGTGTTGTCACTGTTTACACAGCAGTGTTAACCTGCTGGTGTGTTGTCACTGTTTACACAGCAGTGTTACACTGTGTTTACACAGCAGTGTTTGCCTACTGGTGTGTTGTCACTGTTTACACAGCAGTGTTACACTGTGTTTACACAGCAGTGTTACACAGTGTTTACACAGCAGTGTTTGCCTACTGGTGTGTTGTCTCTGTTTTACAAAAGCAGTGGGTTTAAACCCGCTGGTGTGTGTCTCTGTTTACACAGCAGTGTTACACAGTGTTTACACAGCAGTGTTACACAGTGTTTACACAGCAGTGTTACACAGTGTTTACACAGCAGTGTTAACCTACTGGTGTGTTGTCTCTGTTTACACAACAGTGTTACACAGTGTTTACACAACAGTGTTACACAGTGTTTACACAGCAGTGTTACACAGTGTTTACACAGCAGTGTTACACAGTGTTTACACAGCAGTGTTACACAGTATTTACACAGCAGTGTTACACAGTGTTTACACAGCAGTGTTACACAGTGTTTACACAGCAGTGTTACACAGTGTTTACACAGCAGTGTTAACCTACTGGTGTGTTGTCTCTGTTTACACAACAGTGTTACACAGTGTTTACACAGCAGTGTTTGCCTACTGGTGTGTTGTCTCTGTTTACACAGCAGTGTTACACAGTGTTTACACAGCAGTGTTACACAGTGTTTACACAGCAGTGTTACACAGTGTTTACACAGCAGTGTTTGCCTACTGGTGTGTTGTCACTGTTTACACAGCAGTGTTACACAGTGTTTACACAGCAGTGTTTGCCTACTGGTGTGTTGTCTCTGTTTACACAGCAGTGTTACACAGTGTTTACACAGCAGTGTTACACAGTGTTTACACAGCAGTGTTACACAGTGTTTACACAGCAGTGTTTGTCTACTGGTGTGTTGTCACTGTTTACACAGCAGTGTTACACAGTGTTTACACAGCAGTGTTAACCTGCTGGTGTGTTGTCACTGTTTACACAGCAGTGTTAACCTGCTGGTGTGTTGTCTCTGTTTACACAGCAGTGTTAACCTGCTGGTGTGTTGTCTCTGTTTACACAGCAGTGTTACACAGTGTTTACACAGCAGTGTTACACAGTGTTTACACAGCAGTGTTACACAGTGTTTACACAGCAGTGTTAACCTACTGGTGTGTTGTCTCTGTTTACACAGCAGTGTTACACAGTGTTTACACAGCAGTGTTACACAGTGTTTACACAGCAGTGTTAACCTACTGGTGTGTTGTCTCTGTTTACACAACAGTGTTACACAGTGTTTACACAGCAGTGTTAACCTGCTGGTGTGTTGTCTCTGTTTACACAGACAGTGTTACACAGTGTTTACACAGCAGTGTTACACAGTGTTTACACAGCAGTGTTACACAGTGTTTACACAGCAGTGTTAACCTACTGATGTGTTGTCTCTGTTTACACAACAGTGTTAAAACATGTTTACACAGCGTGTTAACCTACTGGTGTGTTGTTCTCTGTTTACCCCAGCAGTGTTACACAGTGTTTACACAGCAGTGTTAACCTACTGGTGTGTTGTCTCTGTTTACACAGCAGTGTTACACAGTGTTTACACAGCAGTGTTACACAGTGTTTACACAGCAGTGTTACACAGTGTTTACACAGCAGTGTTTGCCTACTGGTGTGTTGTCACTGTTTACACAGCAGTGTTACACAGTGTTTACACAGCAGTGTTACACAGTGTTTACACAGCAGTGTTACACAGTGTTTAACAGCCGTGTTTGCACTGGTGTGTTGTCTCTGTTTACATAGCAGTGTTACACAGTGTTTACACAGCAGTGTTACACAGTGTTTACACAGCAGTGTTACACAGTGTTTACACAGCAGTGTTACACAGTGTTTACACAGCAGTGTTACACAGTGTTTACACAGCAGTGTTACACTGTGTTTACACAGCAGTGTTACACAGTGTTTACACAGCAGTGTTAACCTACTGGTGTGTTGTCTCTGTTTACACAGCAGTGTTACACAGTGTTTACACAGCAGTGTTTGCCTACTGGTGTGTTGTCTCTGTTTACACAGCAGTGTTACACAGTGTTTACACAGCAGTGTTACACAGTGTTTACACAGCAGTGTTACACAGTGTTTACACAGCAGTGTTACACAGTGTTTACACAGCAGTGTTTGCCTACTGGTGTGTTGTCACTGTTTACACAGCAGTGTTACACAGTGTTTACACAGCAGTGTTAACCTACTGGTGTGTTGTCTCTGTTTACACAGCAGTGTTACACAGTGTTTACACAGCAGTGTTACACAGTGTTTACACAGCAGTGTTAACCTACTGGTGTGTTGTCTCTGTTTACACAGCAGTGTTACACAGTGTTTTACACAGCAGTGTTAACCTACTGGTGTGTTGTCTCTGTTTACACAGCAGTGTTACACAGTGTTTACACAGCAGTGTTAACCTACTGGTGTGTTGTCTCTGTTTACACAGCAGTGTTACACAGTGTTTACACAGCAGTGTTAACCTACTGGTGTGTTTTCTCTGTTTACACAGCAGTGTTAACCTGCTGGTGTGTTGTCACTGTTTACACAGCAGTGTTACACTGTGTTTACACAGCAGTGTTACACTGTGTTTACACAGCAGTGTTAACCTGCTGGTTGTTTTGGTCACTGTTTACACAGCAGTGTTACACTGTGTTTACACAGCAGTGTTACACTGTGTTTACACAGCAGTGTTAACCTGCTGGTGTGTTGTCACTGTTTACACAACAGTGTTACACTGTGTTTACACAGCAGTGTTTGCCTACTGGTGTGTTGTCTCTGTTTACACAACAGTGTTACACAGTGTTTACACAGCAGTGTTAACCTACTGGTGTGTTGTCACTGTTTACACAGCAGTGTTACACAGTGTTTACACAGCAGTGTTAACCTGCTGGTGTGTTGTCTCTGTTTACACAACAGTGTTACACAGTGTTTACACAGCAGTGTTAACCTGCTGGTGTGTTGTCACTGTTTACACAGCAGTGTTAACCTGCTGGTGTGTTGTCTCTGTTTACACAGCAGTGTTAACCTGCTGGTGTGTTGTCACTGTTTACACAGCAGTGTTAACCTGCTGGTGTGTTGTCACTGTTTACACAGCAGTGTTAACCTACATGGTGTGTGTCACTGTTTACACAGCAGTGTTAACCCGCTGGTGTGTTGTCACTGTTTAAAACAGCAGTGTTAACCTGCTGGTGTGTTGTCTCTGTTTACACAGCAGTGTTAACCTGCTGGTGTGTTGTCACTGTTTACACAGCAGTGTTAACCTGCTGGTGTGTTGTCACTGTTTACACAGCAGTGTTAACCTGCTGGTGTGTTGTCACTGTTTACACAGCCCGTGTTAACCTGCTGGTGTGTTGTCACTGTTTACAAAGCAGTGTTAACCTGCTGGTGTGTTGTCACTGTTTACACAGCAGTGTTAACCTGCTGGTGTGTTGTCACTGTTTACACAGCAGTGTTAACCTGCTGGTGTGTTGTCTCTGTTTACACAGCAGTGTTAACCTGCTGGTGTGTTGTCACTGTTTACACAGCAGTGTTAACCTGCTGGTGTGTTGTCACTGTTTACACAGCAGTGTTAACTGCTGGTGTGTTGTCACTGTTTACACAGCAGTGTTAACCTGCTGGTGTGTTGTCTCTGTTTACACAGTAGTGTTAACCTGCTGGTGTGTTGTCACTGTTTACACAGCAGTGTTAACCTGCTGGTGTGTTGTCACTGTTTACACAGCAGTGTTAACCTGCTGGTGTGTTGTCTCTGTTTACACAGCAGTGTTAACCTGCTGGTGTGTTGTCTCTGTTTACACAGCAGTGTTAACCTGCTGGTGTGTTGTCACTGTTTACACAGCAGTGTTAACCTACTGGTGTGTTGTCACTGTTTACACAGCAGTGTTAAACCCGCTGGTGTGTTGTCACTGTTTACACAGCAGTGTTAACCTGCTGGTGTGTTGTCACTGTTTACACAGCAGTGTTAACCTGCTGGTGTGTTGTCACTGTTTACACAGCAGTGTTAACCTGCTGGTGTGTTGTCACTGTTTACACAGCAGTGTTAACCTACTGGTGTGTTGTCTCTGTTTACACAACAGTGTTACACAGTGTTTACACAGCAGTGTTTGCCTACTGGTGTGTTGTCACTGTTTACACAACAGTGTTACACAGTGTTTACACAGCAGTGTTTGCCTACTGGTGGGTTTTTCTCTGTTTAACAACAGTGTTTCACAGTGTTTACACAGCAGTGTTAAAACCCACTGGTGTGTTGTCACTGTTTACACAGCATGGTTACACAGTGTTTACACAGCAGTGTTAACCTACTGGTGTGTTGTCTCTGTTTACACAGCAGTGTTACACAGTGTTTACACAGCAGTGTTACACAGTGTTTACACAGCAGTGTTAACCTACTGGTGTGTTGTCTCTGTTTACACAACAGTGTTACACAGTGTTTACACAGCAGTGTTAACCTACTGGTGTGTTGTCACTGTTTACACAGCAGTGTTACACAGTGTTTACACAGCAGTGTTTAACCCACTGGGTGTGTTGTTCTGTTTACACAGCAGTGTTACACAGTGTTTACACAGCAGTGTTACACAGTGTTTACACAGCAGTGTTACACAGTGTTTACACAGCAGTGTTAGCCTACTGGTGTGTTGTCACTGTTTACACAGCAGTGTTAACCTACTGGTGTGTTGTCACTGTTTACACAGCAGTGTTACACAGTGTTTACACAGCAGTGTTAACCTACTGGTGTGTTGTCACTGTTTACACAGCAGTGTTACACAGTGTTTTTCCCCAGCAGTGTTAACCTACTGGTGTGTTGTCTCTGTTTACACAACAGTTTTTACACAGTGTTTACACAGCAGTGTAACCTACTGGGGTGTTGTCTCTGTTTACACAGCAGTGTTACACAGTGTTTACACAGCAGTGTTAACCTACTGGTGTGTTGTCTCTGTTTACACAGCAGTGTTACACAGTGTTACACAGCAGTGTTAACCTAATGGTGTGTTGTCACTGTTTACACAGCAGTGTTCACCTGCTGGTGTGTTGTCTCTGTTTACACAGCAGTGTTACACAGTGTTTACACAGCAGTGTTAACCTACTGGTGTGTTGTCTCTGTTTACACAGCCCGTGTTTACACAGTGTTTACCAGCAGTGTTAACCTACTGGTGTGTTGTCTCTGTTTACACAGCAGTGTTACACAGTGTTTACACAGCAGTGTTAACCTACTGGTGTGTTGTCACTGTTTACACAGCAGTGTTCACCTGCTGGTGTGTTGTCTCTGTTTACACAGCAGTGTTACACAGTGTTTACACAGCAGTGTTAACCTACTGGTGTGTTGTCTCTGTTTACACAGCAGTGTTACACAGTGTTTACACAGCAGTGTTAACCTACTGGTGTGTTGTCTCTGTTTACACAGCAGTGTTACACAGTGTTTACACAGCAGTGTTACACAGTGTTTACACAGCAGTGTTACACAGTGTTTACACAGCAGTGTCACACAGTGTTTACACAGCAGTGTTACACAGTATTTACACAGCAGTGTTACACAGTGTTTACACAGCAGTGTTACACAGTGTTTACAAAGCAGTGTTACACAGTGTTTACACAGCAGTGTTACACAGTGTTTACACAGCAGTGTTACACGGTGTTTACACAGTATTTACACAGCAGTGTTACACAGTGTTTACACAGCAGTGTTACACAGTGTTTACACAGCAGTGTTACACAGTGTTTACACAGTGTTTACACAGCAGTGTTACACAGTGTTTACACAGCAGTGTTACACAGTATTTACACAGCAGTGTTACACAGTGTTTACACAGCAGTGTTACACAGTGTTTACACAGTATTTACACAGCAGTGTTACACAGTGTTTACACAGCAGTGTTACACAGTGTTTACACAGTATTTACACAGCAGTGTTACACAGTGTTTACACAGCAGTGTTACACAGTGTTTACACAGTATTTACACAGCAGTGTTAGCTCGTGATGGTGATAAGACAAAGTCGTCGAGTGTCGGGTCCTACCTGACTGACATTATTTTATTAACTGTATCAGTTACCATCGACGCCAAACTAGCCATCCCAGGTATGTTTAGTTCACCACACGAGCCTGGACTGTGGCCGGGCTCAAAGAGTAAAGAAACCCTCGAAAATGATGTATGGCTTCTTTTCCGGGATTAAGTAAGCCATTAAATAAGCGTATTCCACCGAGGTGGTGGAATACGCTTATTTAATAGCAATTTCTTGTTCCACGGCACTAAATACCATCGTATACCGAGGGTTGTGTGTACTCACTTAATTGTGGTTGAACGGGTCGAGACTCAGCTCCTGGCCCTGACTCTTCACTGAACGTTACTAGGTCCTCTCTCTCCCTTCTTCATGAGCTTATCATACCTCGTCTTAAAGCTATGTATGGTTCTGCCTCCTCTATATCACTTGCTAGAGTATTTACTCTGTGTGTGCGTGGGGACTACATTGCCTATTTACAGACGCGCCAGAAGTAACAGCCTGGTTGATCAGACCCTGATCCACCACAAGGCCCGGTCTCAGACCGAGCCAAGGGGGCGTTGACCCCCCAAACCCTCTCCAGGTAAACCCCAGGTAAACTCCAGGTAAACTCCAGGTAAGCTCCAGGTAAACTCCAGGTAAACTCCAGGTAAACTCCAGGTAAACTCCAGGTAAACCCCGGTAAACTCCAGGTAAAACTCAAGGTAAGCTCCCGTTTTAAACTCCAGG
>NW_026509131.1:0-13297 GCF_026875155.1 Cherax quadricarinatus
AAAAAAATATAAAAATTGAACAGGGAAATGTTATTTAGTGCCAGGAATCCCTACATTGTTTATTCGGGACCCTATTTTGAAATTGGAATTTTTTTGAATTTGTGTTAAATTGGCCAAATTAAAAATTTTCCGATCACTTTTTTTTGTAGTTGAAACTTTGATTTGGCGATTTTTTGGGCTCATCGATAGAAAAGAAAGTAATATATGAAATAGCTAAAAATTTTTGGTTGTTTTGGAAATAATTAATTGGCCTCAAATGGGATCAAAGTCGGCAAAATCGCGATTCGAAAATATGCTGACACATCAAATTCGCGGAGCTAATTTCGTAAAATTTTCCCCCCAATTTCGTACTTTTTTGTTTTTTCCCTTCACAAAGTTTCTTACGATTTCTAAGAAAAAAAAAACAAATTTTTTTTTTGAAAATTTTGGACATGGTGCGTGACCCCATTTTTGGGCCTTTGGGACCCTGAAAGGGTTAAAACGACACCAAAAAATTTAAAATGCCCTATTGGAAGAGGGCCTGCTTTGTGGGCCTTTGGGGAACTTTTTTGACGTGTATTTGGGACTTCCCCTTTTAAAAATTAACTTTTTTTCTGACCCAATCCAATACTTAATAATAAAGAAGAGAAAAAAAGCTAAATCAGAGGTGGGCCCTCAGAATAAAACCTTTGTGCTTTTGTGGGGGGATTGCTGAGTCCCTATGTCGTTTTTTAATCTCCTTGTTCCTGATTTTGTGTCGCAGTTGCTTGTTACATTGCTATTGGGCTTAGCGTTCTTTTTATTGTTCAAGCAGACTGTTTTGATTTCCCGTTTGGGTTTTTAAGAATTAGTTTTTTTTGAGGACTTTGTCAGTCACTTGTTTTAAATCAGTCGAGTTGTGAGACATAGCAAACTATTAGCATTTACACATATACACACAAACTTACTTGTCATATTTGTAATTCTTATTAAATTTAAAGTACCGAGGGTACTTAAGAATTTTAAAAGTGTAGTGCTTTCAGCAAATAAACGTACACGGAGAATGATTATTATTAATTTGTTTGAATTATTTTTTTAATTTTAATTGATGATATACCTTAGATGATATTATAAATTTTTTAAATTTTATTTTTTCTAGTTAGTACCTACCGTTGTATCCTGGAAATATTGAAACATACTGAAATTTTAATGGGTAATTGGACAAGGATACTGACTAATTTTACGAAAAAACCCCGTAAAGGCTGGATGCTAGAAGGGCGTCCTTTCTAGTATTCACTGGGGATTCTAAGCTTTTAAAAATCGCGTTTTTTGTAAAAAGGGTATGCATGATAAACACAGGGCATGTTTAGTTAAGTCTGGTTTGGGGGCTGCCCCAAAGGGAAACCAAGGCCCCATAAGAATGTTTAAAACAGGACTAAAAACCACCTTTTTCCCCAATATGAAAAGGAGTTCCTTTTTGGGGGCTGCAAGTACAAAAAAGGGGAATGATAATATTTGATGGATTTCCTCAGTCTCGGGCAATTATCCAAGAGACGGGACAGGTAGATTGTATACACAGCGATGAAAAAGTTTTTCCCAAATTTTTTTTAAATGCCTTATAAGAAAAATGTAAATTTCTTTCCAGGGAAAATTTTTTCAGGAAAAAATCTTGACTTATACAGTGGAACCTCGGGTTTTGTTTTTTAATTTAATTCCCGAGGGTCTGCGGGAAAACCCAAATTTGACGGGAAAAATGAAGCAAAATTTTTTCCCATAAGAAATAAGGGAAATCCAATTAATCTGCTCCCGACACCCCTAAAAAATTAACAAAAAATTTCATTTTTTTTGACACTAACTATAGCTTTACATTTCAGAAAAATGAGAAAAAATATAAAGCACTTTAAAGAATTGGAAAAAAATGAATTTTTTAAAACACTTTTTCCTTTACTGAAAGCTTAGTTGGGGGTATTTGGGAAAATGGTTGGAAAGGGGGAGGGAGGAGAGGTTTCTCTTTAAACCATTACTATGAGAAACTTTTGAGCAAAAAAAGCCCAGGGCTGATCGAATGCGGGGTGTGGAATGATTTGGTGGGCCGGCCCCGGGAGGGCACGTTCGGTCCGGCCTCTACCACAATGACAACACACTCTAAACCATTTACTACCCCCCCTCTACAACCCTTCATACCCGAAAACCCACGAGAAACAAAAACAGAATGACTCGGAATGCATGATGGGATGCTTTATGTGGTCGCGGCAGGCAGACAATTGGGGTAGGGCAAAAATTTAGGTGACAAACGAAACTGGGACAAAATTTTGTTTAAGAGTGTTGAAAAATTTAATTCAACGAAAACCAGGGCAAAAGAAAAAAATGAGGCCAAATGTAACAATGAGTTAGAGCAAATTTTTTAAATTTTAATTTCGCATCTGTGCCAAAATAAAAAGGGGAAAAAAAAAATTTTTACAAAACAAAAATTTATGAAAAGTTAACTCCCCCTTTTTTAAAATTTCTTCATCTATGAGACAAGCATGTTTCCCTGGTTTTCTAAATTTTGAAGAAGTCTTGTCTTCTCCTTGCGGGCGAATTTTTGTGTTTAAAAGTCAGAATTTTGAAAATTGCTTTTTTTTTTTTCCCCTTTTGTCACAATGGGTTTCCCTGTTTGGCATTTTTCCACTCCCCTTGTTCTTTATTCTTTGTTTCTAAACCCAAAAAATTCCCTTTTTTTGGGTTTTTTTTGGGGGTTCGAAATTTAATCAGCCCAAAAGCAAATAATTTCCCTGTTAAAAAATTTCAAAATAGCCCTCTTGGGTTTGGGTTTTTTTGTTTAGAATTTTTTTTTAACTGTTCAGGGGTTTGGCTCATCTTTTTTTTTCCAGCATTTGCTTACAAAGGGGCCTTTCTTGTTAAAAATTTTTCCAATGAGTCCTTGTTTTTATGCTTTTATCTCTCAATATTTATTTTTCCAGCTTGGGGTTTGCAAAATCCCCTTTTCAAACTTCTGGATTGCTTGTTTGGGGTTTATTTTTTTTCCCTTTTTAAAAATCCCAGCCCCCTGTTGGTTTTGGGAAAACTGTCTTGTCCTAAATTTTTTACGTCAATGTGTTTCGGGAATTTTTCGGCTTCAAGTTTAAAAACTGGATCTTCTTTTTTAGAACCCTTTTAATTTTTCGGGAATTCACTATTGGAATTCTTGGGTGGTATCCTCGGTTGATTGTTTTAGCTTAGAATTTTAAACCTCTTTACAATTTTTTATTTAATTGCTTTTGGTTTTGAACATTTTCCCGAGATATATGCTTTAAGTTTTGAGTTTTTTGTTTTAAAAACTTCATTTGGGTTTTTTTAGTTTCGGAAGCCTTTTTGTTTTAAAAATTTTAAGGGTTTTCTTCAGCCTTTTTTCTTTTCTTCAGAATCCTTGATATTCGCTTCAACTCTTCACTTCCCTTTCAATTTTGTTTATATACTCATTTTTTTAAACCCCGCAACTTCCATTTTAGAAACCCCATTCTCTTTATTAAAACATTTCACTCCCAAAAACCCAAAAAATCTCCCTACTCAAAAAACTTTTGAATCCCCATTTTAAAATTTTGGGTTTTTGGTTTTGGGAAATTTCCCGTTTTATGTTTTATCCTTGGGAAATTTTTATGGAATTTCAGTTGGGTGCTCTGTATTTTTTTTCCCTTTGGGAAAACCCCGGTTTCTGACTGTAGATGGGTTTTTCCGTTTAAATTCTTGGTTTTTTGCTTTGAAAATTTTCTTATTTTTGAGGGGGAAAAACTTCAGCTTCTTTAATTAAAATTTTGGGAAATTTCCTTGTTTTTAATCTTTCAAAAAAAAACACTGTTTTTTTGAATCCTTGTTCCATATCATCTTGTTTTTCTTGATTTGCAGATAAGTTTCCCAAGAACTGTTAATGCTTTGTGTGTGGAAAAGTTTTAGCGGGGAGCCAAATTTTGGGTTGGTTACAAGTCCGGTGTATCCAGCTTCCAGGAAGTTTTTTAAAATTGCCAAATGTCTGGAAAATTTAGCTTAAAAATTTGCCCGGGGGTTTAATTAAAGGCCCCAAAAAATGGGGTTGAAAAAAAATTTTTTTTTGAGTTAAAAACCCGGGGGCGGGGGGTTGGTTTAAAAATCCCCTTTCCCCCTTTTTTAAAACCGACAAAATTAATTTAAAAGGCAAAAAATGAGCTATAATGGGAATAACGACCCACTCACTAACAATGTATCTGTAAGAAATGTCACCATTAAAAAAACAATTACCCAGTCACAACAAAAATTGAGGTTCAGACATTATGTGGGGCCCCCAGCGACATAATGGATAGTCACGAGGGGGCATTCACCAAATTCAAAATCAATAACAAAAAAAAAGGGGGACCAAATAAACCAAATCCTAACCGATATAAGCGGGAGTAACTAAACAAACAGACCCCAACTTATGCCCGAACAGATTAAATTGGGGCCTTGGTATGCACAAGGCTTATTCCTCTAAGAAAAAGGAGGAGTATTTTAAAATAGAAAGAGAAGGCGCCCCTTTACGGCGATGGAAAAGAAAAAAAGACGGCTAAAAAAGGTCAATTATCTGAAATGCGAGGGAGACTGGTAAGAAACAAAAACGAAAACTAAAAAAATCCTTTTGGATCGGAAGGGAAAACAAAAAATAAAGAAAACAAAGAAAAAATTTTTTTTTTCCACAAATCAAAATCGAGAAAGCCCCCTATTGGGCCCCCACAAACAAAAAGGGGAAAAAGTGCACAAGGAAAAGATAGTTTTAAAACCAAAATGAATCGTTTTTTTAAAAATAAAAAGAACCAAAACAAAAATTTTTTAAAGGCCACAAAATTTAACCAAAAACCAAAAAATTTAAAGGCGAAATGACTTCCCACGGGAAAGCACCCATATTTTGCCCCCCAGACTCAGGGAAACCCGGTTCATCAAGAAGGGGGAAAAAAGTTCCCCTTTTTTACCAGGAAGGGGAATACCGGGGGCGAAGATAAAAAAACGCAACCCCCTCACAAACATAAAAACGAAAAAGCCTAGACAAATCCCCCCATAAAAACTTTTAAACCAAGAACAGTTTTAAAAAAAACCCCCCCCCCCCCCCCCCCCCCTTTTCCCCCCCCCCCCCCCCCCCCCCCCCCCCCCCCCCCCCCCCCCCCCCCCCCCCCCCCCCCCCCCCCCCCCCCCCCCCCCCCCCCCCAAAACCAACTTTTTCCCTCCTAACAGAAAAAGGGGAAATTTAAAGAGAAAACAAAAGTCAGTGAAAATTGTTTTAAAGGGCCTTCCTCCCCTCTTTTTTCCTTTCCCCCCTTTTCCCAATCAAGGATTCGAAACCCCGTGTCTTTTTCTACACCCGAACCAGAAGTGTCTTTTTATCAACCCCCCCCCCCTTTTGTGGGGGGCAGAAAACTTGTTCACAGAGAAAAACTTTTTCTTTAAACTAGGGAAATTTAAACCCCAAAAGTACCCAAAAAATTCTCCCAAAATAACGAAACCAAAGTCCCAAAAAAACCTGGGATGAATTTGGGGACTTTTACCTTTAAGGCCAAAATTTTTAAAAAGATTCAGAAAAAATACGGGGGAAATGAGAAAATTAAAATAAGGGAAACCAAAGGCCAATGCATCCTTTTAGCAATTTTGTTCTATCAGGCAAATTGTTCAAAACTAAAAAGCATTTAAGGAATAAAAAGGACCAGAAATGGCCCAAAACTTTTTAAAAGGGGGCGAAACCCCCGGGAAAAACCCCCCTTTTAAAAAATTGGGGAAACCGGGGAATTTTAAAAACCTTTTTTATTTTTTCCCCCGGAACGCAGGAGGGAAAGTTACATGATTATATAAACCTGGAAAACCCTAGGGGACTAGTACCAAAACTTGCACCGAAAACCCACTCATTTAGGGAAACCCAAAAGGGATTTGGCAGACAAATGCCCCATCCCCCAATGAAAAGCGGGGTGTCACTAGCACTTTTAAAAAAAACCATACAATAAGTGTCAGGGGGCCCGAAGGGTGTTCAACTACCTCCCCGAAAATATTAAAGGGGGTTTTTTACCCAAAAGGGCCCCTGGCAGTCTTCAAGCTAGCACTGGGGAAAACCCTAAAGTCAGTTCCTGATCGCCCGGGTGTGGTCGTACGTTTTGGGTTTTCGTGAAACCCGCGCAAACCCCGGTTGATCAGGTTGATCCACCAGGAGGCCTGGTAAAAGCCGGGCCGCGGGGGCGTTGACCCCCCGGGAAATCTCTCCAGGTAAATCCAGGTAAAATAAAGGGCCCCAAAAAAATGGAATTCCATTACTAGAAGATATTAAAAATAACCCCCGTCTGAAAAACAATTTAAGGAAATTTTTCTCAAAAACCCCTTAATTTACCCAGACTAAATGCTAATTTTCAGTAAAACACTTACTACCTTGTACTCCCACATCAAAAATGAAACAATCAAACGAACCCTTTTTTCCATTGTTGACAGGAATTTAACGAAACATTTTTTTTTTTCAAAAAAAAAAAAGCATTTTGATATAAATTTTTTTGAAAATTAAACAAAATTTTGATTTTTAAAAATTTCCCCAAACAAAATGTAATCTAGAAAATTACTACCAAATGTCCCCAATAGAAACCCCTAAAAAATCCAAAACCTTTTACCATTGGTTCCAAAAAAATTTAACGAATTTTTTTTTTCCCCCAAACAAAAATAAAACCCCAAAAACTTTTTTGTAAATTATTTTTTTTTTTAAAAATTTTTTTAATTTTAAAATTTAATTTTTACTTTTCCTTTTATGTTTTATTACTTTTTTCAAACCCCCCTTAATTTTGGCCCAAAACGGTTTTAAACCCCCCCCAAAATGGTGTTTAATTTCCCTGAAATAAAAAAATTTTTGAAAGAAAGGAAAAAGGGTTTTAAAGAAAATTTTTTTTAGGAAAGAGTTTTTTAAGAATTTTAAAGGAAAAAAAAGGGTAAAACAAAAAAGGACCCAAAAAAATTTTGGGTTTTTAAAAAACACGGTTTTAAATTTCAAGTGGGTAGTAAGTCGGGGCAGGTCATAAGTCAGTTTGGTAGGGGGGTTTACTCCTTTGATTAAGTAAACTGAAACCCAATATTTTTTGTTGGCCATAATGCCTAGGCAAAAATAAATGGAGGGGAGGGTTTGAGTAAAATGAGAGGGGAAATGGCACAGAAATAGAAAACAAACCGGGCAAATGAAAAGTTTTTTTAAAACAAAGTATACAATCGGGTTTTTGGGTACAAGTTACATTGTTTTAAAGTTGCCCTTACTTTTGATAGGGTTTAGAATAAAAAAAAAGAACCCTCCCATTCTATGTAAACCATTTTTAGAAGAAAGGGGCTCTGGTGTAGGCAATGGAAAAAAGTACTTTTGGCCCCTTTTTTTTTGGGTTATCCTAGGTTCTCTACAATTTGTTTTTTTGTATGTTAATCTTTTGTAATGTATTTGTGTATACCTAAATTTAAAACTTAAATATATCAAAAAGGAAAAATTTTTTTTCATTTACCCCAGTAAACAAAATTTTCCCTGATTTTTTGGGTAGGGGAAAATTTTTTTTTCTTCCCTTTCACTCGCAAAAGTCGGGGCTCCCACTCTCTATTTATGTTTTTTTTTTTTTTTTTAAAATTTGTTAATATCGTGTTTATTATTAATTTTTAAAAAAAATATCATAGATGGATAAATGAAAATTTATGTTATTAACATATTATTTTGTTTTTTAAATGAGACCCCGGAAATATTTTTATAAATTTCGTATTTAATTTATAAAGTTTGGGATAAAAAGACCCCTTTACTGTTTTTAAAATGTGTCCCCTGCATCCCAGCAAGTATGAAATTTTATTTAGGTACAGGTAAACTTAAGTATAATTATAAAAAGTTTTTAAAAATTGAAGTAACTTTTAAAAACACTTAAAATTTTTTGGAGTTTCCAGACATAATGGAGAGTTTAGTGCTTACGGATCAACGGGAGAATAAAAACCCAAACTGGGTGGGGGGACGGTGGGCCAATTTTAATTAAATCAGGGGGGGGAAACCATATGTGAAATTTTTGGGCTTTAAATTTTTTGGTGACCATATTAGCGAACAACCTTTAAAGGGGAAATTTCCGTAAAGCAGAGCCCTTCTGTACATATTATTTTTTTTTTATTATTATTATTTTATTTTTTTTTTTTTTTATTATTATTTTTTTTTTTATTACAATATAAAAAATATGCAAATTTTTTTTCACACAAAAAAAGGGAAAAATTTACGGTTTTTGCCTTTTTGCAATAATTGTAAAAATAAAAATCAACCTATTCCCCGGCTGCATATTGGAATGGGCAGTTTACTGGGTTTACCCGGGGGTTTCGGGGGTCAAGCCACCCCGGCCCCGGGCTGTGATCAGGCCTTCCCGGTGGATTTTGGGGTGAAACAAACCCGGTGTTTTGCTGGCTGCACGCAAAAAAAATTCGAGCCACAGCCCCGGGTGATCAGGAAAAATGGACTTTAGGTGCTTGTCCGTGCCAAACTTGAAGAATGCCGGGGTTGTTGGTAAAACCCCCTTTTGTGTGTTGGGAGGCGTTAAACGGGCTCGGACCCTGACAAATTATTGTATGGTCTTTAACGTGCTAGTGGGGCCCCCTGCTTTTCAAATTTGGGGGGATGGTGCATTTTCTGAAAATCTTTTGCTTTGTTTGTTTACCCGGAGTTTACCCGGAGAGAGTTTCGGGGGGCAATGCCCCCGAGGGGAGTGATTTTTTGTTTTGCAAGTTGGTTTAGTCCCTCTAGGATTTTCCAGGTTTTATATAATCATGTATCTCCCCTCTGCGTTCCCGGGAATACGGTTTTTGGATCCTCAAGCGCTCCCCGTAATTGAGGTGTTTTATCTCCCTTATGCGCGCCGTGGGAAAATTCTTTACTTTTCCCAGGTCGGCAAATTTTTCCCCGCCTTTAAAGGGGGTGTTAGTGGGGCAGCTTTTTCCGCCTAGTTTGAAAAAGTGACCTGAAGAGTGTCATTTAGGGGTTGGCCTCCCAAGGGCTTATTTGTTTACTCTTGGGAAAACCCGTCAAACAAAGAGAAATTTTTCCCTCGTTTGGGTAATTTTTTAAAAAAAATTTTCATCGTTTTAAAAACAATCAAAATTTTATCTATTTTTTGTTGGGTTTATCTTCCTTCTATAAAAAAGACCAAAAAAAAACAAAAATAAACCCTAAAAACCCTACGAAAATTTTTACTAAGGGGTGGCTAATTGCCGGGGGAAGTGAACCCTTTTTATGCTCCCTTTTCCCTTTTATTTTTTGTGAAAAGTTTAAAACCCTTCAGGGGGCGAGGGGCCCTCTCCCCAAAAGCTTCAGGGTTGAAAATTTTTCGGGGAAAAAAAAAAAAATTTTTTTTTTGAAATGATAGGAATCTTTTTTCCCCATCTTTAAAGACCCGAAGTATGAAAATTTTATGGAAAAAATCACGGGAAATATGCTCTTTTTAAATTTTTTGCAAGCCTTGCCAAGTTAGCCGCAGCGATTCAGCCCACTTTGAGGGCCCATTTTTTGGGCCCAAATTTCCCGTTTTATAGTCGGCAAAAATCATGTTTATTTTTTAAAAACTTTCCCTTTTTTCTATCGGAAAGAGCACAAAAAAACCACCCATTTTCCAATTTTTAAATACCAATAAAATGGTTAGAAATTTGGGAATTTTTCAATTTTACACAATTTAAATAGGGTCCAGGAAAAAAACAAGGGCAGACATTCCTGGCATTTAAAAAACAAGTTCTATTTCGTATCAGTCCCGGCCCCACTTTTTTTTCTTTTCTTTCCATTTTGAATTTTTTTTCTTACAAAAATAAAGATTTTGTTATGCGACTAAGCATTATGTAGAAATGGTATAAAATATCGCCACTTGTGAAAAAAAACAGACTCACCAGTTGGGTATTGGATGCTTGGCATGTTTGTTTCTTTTGAATTTTCGTAAAAATCGAAATTTTTCTGCTACCTTGAACTCTTTTTAAAGGGTGAAATTGAAAAACCCAATCAAAAAACCCAAATTTCGAAATGTCTTCCTTACCACCAATCCAAAGCATTCTTCTTTGCAAATGTACAAGTCTAAAGCGCAACGAACAAAAAAATTTACCTTTATCTTGAACTGTTTTGCAGAGGAAAATGCAATGTCCCAGCTTTCACAGGACCCAATAAAGGATCACTTGGCATGAAATTGGATCTCAGGTTACGCTGGTCTTTTGCTTTCATTGTAGTGATTTTCGGTCAAGTTCGTACGAGTCCCTCTGGGTTTTCCACTGTATAAACATGTTCTTCCTGCCTTATTCCTGGGGGAAAACAGGTTTTAGGAACTTTAAGCGCTCCCAAATAATTTGGGGGTTTTTTCTCCCTTTTGTGCCTTGAAGCTTCTGTACATTTTTTTTTAGGTCGCAATTTCACCCGCCCTTTAAAGGGCTGTTTTGTTGCAGCAAAATTCCAGCGATAGAAAAAAGCGACCGAAAATGTCTCATGGTTTGATCCTGTTTTTGAAGGGTTTTCAATCCATCCCGTCATTTTTTTTAGCAAAATGCATTTATATAATCTTATGGCCTTTAAGGTAGTCCTACAGTCCTCCCGGGATTGACGTTGGGGTTTTTTACTCTATTTTTTTGGCCGGAATTTGTTTGTACTCTGATGAAGTTTTAATTTCCTCATGTTTACCATATCAAAGGGAATTTAAATTTCTATCGTTGAACTTCACATTGTTTTCTGGCCCCCTGAAAGTTTGGTTGATGTCCGCCCGGACCTTTCGTTCTGCATGGAGCACTGTATGCAGATTCGGGTGTCATCTGCAATGAAAACAAGGTGTGTGGCTGACATCCTTGTCATGTCAGATATGAGGGTGGAAAAAAAATGGGAGTGAACTGTGCTTTGTGGAACAGAGTTTTCACCCTAGGCCTAGGACTTTACTTGTTTTTCTATTTTCTGTGTTTGTTTGTGGGAAATTTGATCCTCCCAAATTTTCCTGTATTCCTTTAATGCATTTTGTGCACTATTTCGCCAGGGGCACATTGTCGAGGCTTTTGCAAAGCTGTATGTATTAAAAAATTTATTCTTTTGTCTTCTATGCATTAGGACCTTGTCATGGATCCAATAGTTGGACGCAGGAGGGCCTCTTGAAACCCATGTTGCCCGGGTTGTGAAAATTGATGGGTTTCTAGATGGGTGGCGATCTTGCTTTTTAGGCCTTTCAAAGATTTTTTGATATGGGGATTTTTAGTGCATGGGTCTGTAGTTCTTTGCTATTGCTTTACTGCCCCCTTTTGGAGTGGGGCTAGTCTGTTGTTTTTAGTGCTGTGGGAAACCCCCCCATGTCCGCCCCCTTTAAAATAGGATGGAAAAAGCCGTGAAGGGGTTCTTGCAGTTCTTGACAACCGAGTTCCATGAGTCTGGTCCTTTTGGCAGGGGTGCATGGGCATGTCATTTATCGCCTGTTCGAAGTCATTTGCATCAGGATAACATCGACAGGCTTGTGTTAACCAAATTCTGTGTTTTCATAAAAAATTCATTTTCTCTTGACTTCAGTTGGTTAGTGGCTTGCTAAAAAAAGTGAGCCATATTGGGACTTGAGTAGCTCACTCATTTCCCTTGCTGTCATCTGTGTAGGACCCATCTTGTTTAAGTAGGGGCCCAATACTGGACGTTGTTCTCGACTTGGATTTGCATAAGAAAAAGAAATACTTTGGGTTTCTTTCGATTTCATTTATGGCTTTTACTTCTTCCCGCGATTCCTGACTCCTATAAGATTCCTTTAGCTTAAGTTCGATGTTTGCTATTTCTCTGACCAGTGACTCCCTACGCATTTCAGATATATTGGCCTCTTTTAGCCGCTCTGTTATTCTTTTTCGTCGCCTGTGAAGGGAGCGCCTGTCTCTTTCTATTTTACATCTACTCCTCCTTTTTCTTAAAGGAATAAGCCTTGTGCATACATCGAGTGCCACCAAGTTAATCTGTTCTAGGCATAAGTTGGGGTCTGTGTTGCTTAGTATATCTTCCCAGCTTATATTGTTTAGGACTTGGTTTACTTGGTCCCACTTTATGTTCTTGTTATTGAAGTTGAATTTGGTGAATGCTCCCTCATGACTCATCTCATTTTGTCGGTCTGGAGCTCCGCGCATACATGTCTGAACCTGGATTATGTTGTGATCTGAGTACATATATTGTTTTTGATATGGTGACATTTCGTATCAGATCATCATTGTTAGTGAAGATGAGGTCTAATAAATTCTCCAGTCTAGTAGGCTCTATTATTTGCTGGTTTAAATTGAATTTTGTGCTGAGATTTAAAAGCTCGTGTGTGTACGAGTTTTTGTCAGAGCTGCCTCCTGGTGTTATTACTGCAACAGTCACAGGCTGACCATAATAGTCAGGGTGGACATAATAGTCAGGGTGGACATAATAGTCAGGGTGGACATAATAGTCAGGGTGGACATAATAGTCAGGGTGGACACAACATTCACAGGGTGGACACAAGTCATAGGGTGGACATAATAGTCAGGGTGACCACATTCACAGGGTGACCATATTATTCCTAGGGTGGACATAATAGGCAGGGTGGACATATTAGTCAGGGTGGACACAACCTGGAGTTTACAGTAACAGGGAGGACATAATAGTCAAAGGGTGGACACAAGTCACAGGGTGGACACAACAGTCACAGGGTGGACACAGGTCACAGGGTGGACACAACAGTCACAGGGTGGACACAACAGTCACAGGGTGGACACAACAGTCACAGGGTGGACACAAGTCACAGGGTGGACACAAGTCACAGGGTGGACACAAGTCACAGGGTGGACACAATAGTTACAGGGTGGACAAAACCACCAAAAACTACATACTTATTACTATTATAATCAAAACTAAGCGCTAAACCCACCCTGCCACAATATGTTAGATGACTATATGTGACTACGTCTACGAGTTATCATAATGCCGCTACAATGTTGTATAATACATTAATAACTTACACCCAAGTCCAGTTGTTATTATTGTAAGATTGTTGATGTTCCGTCTAACATGGCGACCTGCAGCTGGGTGTATGGTCACTACTGCTGGAGGAGCAGCTGGGTGTATGGTCACTACTGCTGGAGGAGCAGCTGGGTGTATGGTCACTACTGCTGGAGGAGCAGCTGGGTGTATGGTCACTACTGCTGGAGGAGCAGCTGGGTGTATGGTCACAACTGCTGGAGGAGCAGGGTGGGGGGTATGGTCCTACTGCTGGAGGAGCAGCTTGGGGGTATGGTCACTACTGCTGGAGGAGCACTGGTGTATGGTCACTACTGCTGGAGGAGCGCTGGGGGTTGGTCACTACTCTGGAGGAGCATGGGTGTTGGTCAAAAT
>NW_026509132.1:0-14828 GCF_026875155.1 Cherax quadricarinatus
CGTTTCTAGAATGATATAAACGAAACATCAAGGAAGTTGTTTCAATAAAATATATTTATGACAAAAGGAGGCACCCCTCCCCATTTCTCCTTGAGAAGAAAATGTACCCAGGGTTAACCTCAAACCTCTATTAAAGTGGCTCCTATTCGTAATACAATCGCAGAGGTTATGTGGGTACCACTCTCCTAGTCTGCCCTTTGTCATTCACATTCTAGAGACTAGGTTGAAGCCGGTCTGCTCTCTAGTGGCTTTCTATTCTGCCTTGCTTACAGTGGAGTGCACTAATACCTATTAGTACATAGTGGACATACTTCTGCGGTGTTTTTTTTGCTGCGTTACACCCAGGATAACAGGCCTTTGGGACTCCATGGTTTAATATGGGTATATGGTGACTACCACCCACAGGGTTGGGTTATGAGGTGACTACCACCTCAGCATGGTTATGGTATGACTACCATCCACATGATGGGTATGAATTTGACTACACTACAGAATGGGGTATGGTTTGTGACTACTAACCACAGGGACGAAATGTGGTGACTACAACCCACATAAGTGGGAGATGAGGTGACCTGGGGCTGGCTAAAGCCTCCTGCTTCTCACCGAGAGGGCCCGCGGCTTCGATCCGGCGCGAGTGGAAACATTTCGTCAAGTTTCCTTACACCTGTTGTCTGTTCCCCTAGCAGCAATATAGGTTACCTGGGTGTTAGTCTAACTGGTGTGGGTCACATCCTGGGGGACTAGATTAAGTACCCAATGGAAATAGTTAGACGTCCTCGATTGATGCACTGACTTCCTTGGGTTATCCTGGGTGACTAACCCTCCGGGGTTAAAAATCCGAACGAAATCTTATCTTAGGATGGGAATGGGGTGACTACCACCCACAGGATTGGTATGAGGTGACTGCCTCAACAGGAATGGAGATGGGGTGACTACCACATCACAGGCTTGGGTATGGGGTGGACTGCCTCCCACAGGATGGGTATGGTGTGACTACCACCTGCATGATGGGTATAAGGTGAGTACCACCCACAGGAAGGGTATGAGGTGAGTACCAAATACAGGATGGGTATGATGTGACTACTTCCACTCTGCGATGGTATGTGTGGGGACTACAACCCCACGGATTGGTTTTTTGAGGCGACTACCACACACAAAGGAAAGGGTACGAGGATGAATTACCACCCTCAGGATGGGTGTTACGCTGACATGCGGATTTCTCTAAATATCTTACATTTTTGTTGGATTTCGCTGCCTGGATGAGGTAGTGCCATCATGCTTTACCACCCCTCACTGTTTTCCCAGACGAGTACTCGTCAACAATATGCGCCAGGTGTGCGCAGGAGAAGGAGAGTGAATACTGTGGACATTGACCTCATAGTGCGGTCTTTAAAGCCTTGTCAAGTCAATGTGTTATTGGCCCAAAATTATAAAGAGAGAATTCGCAAAGAGACAGGAATTGTATGAGTGGCCACTCTGAACAGTGTTTATAGGAATATTCGTGTAAGTGCTAACTGCTCAAGTATACGAGGCGTTGGTGGATCGTTACCAAAAGCTGTCAGCATTAATGTAACACCATCAAGATGAGGGTCAAGTTGACGGAATGAATCAGACATTATTTTGTTGGGTCAAGGCTCCGCAATGTGCCTTTTGAGGCTGATGAAGTAGATATTAGAAGTTTTTTTCGAAAGTTATGGAACTGTACATCTAGCCCAACCTGGGAAAATGGGTAAAAGGGAGCTTATGCAGGGTTTCATGAGGGTTCTTTCAATCTTCATGATGATGCTAAGGCATATATACCTTGTATGTATATCTCGATGAGTTTAAAACCAGATAATGTTTAGCGTATGCATTTGCAGGAGGATATGTGCCAACTGTGTGGTGAATATGACTTCATTGGTGGCAGATTGTGGCACAGCAGAATTGGCTCTGGGGCCGGCAAGGAGCGGAGCCCATGCACATGGAGAAACCGATGCCTGGGGGAAGATCAGGGGCAAGGAGGCGAGGGCTGTGGTCACATGTGAAGTGACGAGGTGGGAGGCTCATCTGTTGGAATCTGAAGGGGAAGTGCGGTGATCCATGAATCACCTGGCCCATCAACAGTACAGTTGTCGAGTGAGGAGGTGCAAGTGGGCGCAGCAGTGAAAGCCATTGGAGTTGGAGACGGTAATACAGGCTATGTTACAGTCTATGGACTTCTGAGGTGGCGTAGTTTACAGCCGAGCAGAAAAACCTGGGATCAGGGCAGAAGGTGTGGGACGGGGGAGGACCAGGTGGCACCTGCGATGGACAGTGCGAGTGCCATGGAAGGACATGGAGGTGGATTAAGGGTGGTAGAGGTGGAAGTCCATTGTGCTGGCTCCCAGGACTCAGATATGGAAAGTGAGGGAGCTACAAGGAAAAGGGCAGCAGCGTCAGATTCGGACAATGTTCTGACGCCGGCCCAAAGGCCAGGGAAAAATCATGGGGTTATGGTACCCAGAGTGACTCTACGAAAGGGCCACAACAGAGGGGGGGATGATTGGGAAGGAGGGTGGAGTATGTGGCAAAGGCAAAGCCCAGGGGAATGGTCTGAAAGGGAAGAGTCTTGACATGAGGCGGGGAGGGAAACCTTAAACCGGCCTCAGGTGTGTAACAATAAATATTAATGGTCTGTGTGATGGTGTTAAATGTGAATGCTTCAGGATGTTTTTGAATAGGTACAAGGTTGACGTAGCTTTTGTGCAGTAACACAATTTTAAGCTTGATCATGAATTAGTGGTGCCTGGGTATCAGGCTTATGTGTTGCCAACTGAGCGTTTAAAAGATGGAGTGGGTGTGTTGATCAGGGAGGTGAGCCCGTTTCTATTGCACAGGAAAGTGGGGGGGAGGGGGGAGAGTATTACGTGTGGAAGGATGGTGGATGGGAGAATGGTGTTTGTGTGTGTGTATGCCCAAGCAGAAAGTGACATGAAAGTAAAGATGGATTTTTTGCGGGAGGAGCTTGTGTACTACCTACGCACATTACTGTCTGTGGCGATTGTGGGTGGGGATTGGAGCTGTGTAGTTAAGAGGGCAGACGTGGAACCCAGAGGAGCGGGATATTTTTCCTCAGTCTTGGGAGGCCTGCTTAGAGATCTTCATTTACGTGATGCTTTCGGGGGAGGTCTGTGGGAGGTGGAATATACGTTTATAAGGCTGGGATATGCGGCTCGTTTGGACATATCTTTGACATATCTTGAACATTTTTGCACATTAATTTTACTACACTCCAGTACATAATGACGCAGGGTGTGACAACAGTCCATCTGGCTAAGTTTACATTTCGTTTGGTGTACATCTGGTGGTGATTTAACCTGCCAAAGATACTTGTAACCCCACCGAAGCCGGGCGGTAGTGACATCCAAGAGTCTGCTTATTTTGTTGGATGCACCATAGACATTTGGCTCCTCCTGCATAATAGAATGATGATAGATGGACTGACTTGTGTCAATCTCCCTAAGTCTTAAGTCAATAAAATTCAGTTGAAGTTCTTTTCGTATTATTCTCACACTGCAATGACAACCCAAATTGTAATCTATCCCCTTTAAAGCATTCAACTTACCATTTCACATTTTATCATGCATATAAAGCCCAATGCAAGAGGAATCCCACAGATGTGAACCTGACCCACGTCCACAATTACATCCCTGGGTTTACCTGAAAGTTCTGGGCTCAATGCCCCGACGGCCCTGGTCGTGCCCGGGCCTCATGGGGGGAAAGGGGCTTGATCAACCAGCTGTTATGCGGGCTGCACATAACCAACATACGAGCCACAGCCGCTGGTCGGGTCCCATTTTAGGTCCGTCCGTCCCTGCTTGAAGACAGCCGGGGGTCTATTGGAAAATCCCCCTTGGTGCTGGGAAAAAATTAAACATCTTGGGCCCCTGACATTATGTGCTGTCCTTAGTGTGCTAGTTACACCCCTGCTTTTTCTTTGGGGGGGGCTGTTGCTTGTCTGCCAAGGTTTTTTTTGGGCTTTTTCAAAAGAAGGATTTTCATGTCCCCAAGTTTGGTACATCCCTCTAGGATTTTCCCCAGGTGTTCTGGCTTCTGACCAAATCCAAATTTATCTAATGGTTTGAAGCATTTATGGATGACAGAGAACATTTACTTTAAAGTGTCACTTTAGACACAGGATGCATTTGAGTGCAGGGGAAGTATGGCAGTTCTGTTTGAATGTGGGGCCCGTTATTGAGCATCTCTTTTTATGTGAGCCATAACTCTTACAAAAAACAGCAGCATACCCTGGCTGTCTTCAAGAAGGCCGGGACAGGCACCAAAAAGTACCCAAAAAAACCGGGGCTTTGTGGTTCATAAGTCAGCTTCATGGGCCAGCAGAAACCTTTGGTTTTGATCAGTCCCTGACCCCATAAAGCCGGTCTCAGCCCCGGGCCATGGGGGCATTGACCCCCAAAACCCCCTCTCCAGGAAACTCCGGGTAAGGCGAAGCTTTGGTTGGATTCAAAAAATTTTTTTGGGGGGGTGAAAAGGGAGGAAGGGAATTTGATGGGATAAAAATACATGGAGCGGAGAAGTGCCCTGTTCCTTTACTTGCAAAGATCATTTCTGGTTCTGTGAGGGTGGGTTAGTTTTTTTCCAATCCATCGGGGGGGTTTCACCATGCTGGGAAAATTTAAAGAGCTTTTACTTTTCTTGTGGCTAAAAATTTGTTTTTTATAAAGATTTGTTTTTTAATTAAAAGCTGTGGGCCCCCTTTCCCGAAAAACCCAAAGCCCCCCCGGGAATCAGGGGAAAAATTCCCCCTTCTTTCCAGAAACACCCCCCCCCCCGGAAAAATTTTCCCGGGCCCTTAATCCTGGAAAATTTCCCTTTGGGGAAGAAACCCAAACCCCAAAAGAAAAGGGGAATAAACAAAAAAAAAAAAAATGGGGAATGGTAAAAAAGGGGGGATGGGGAAAATTCTAAAAAAAACCAAATTCCCCCCCCCCCCCACGGACCCCCCGGGAAAGGGGGGGGGAAAAACCCTCTGTTTTTAAAATGGTTTTTTTCCCCCCCTGAAGGGGTACCTAGGAAGGGGGGGTTTGGGTTGCCCGGGGGAAGGAATTTTTTCAAAACCAGAAAAAAGGGGGGCCCAAAAGGGAAAAAGGGCCGGGGCCCAACCGGAAGAAGGAAAAAAATTTTTAAAATTTTTGTAAAATTTTCAAAACAGGGGGAATTCATTTATTTTCGTGAGAAAACAAAAAATTTTAAAATTCCCACTAACAATTTTACTTTTTACTTCCAATTTTTCACAAGAGCCTTTTGCCAAAACCGCTCTTGAAATTGTTTTGGGTTTATTTTTTTGCACTGCTTGGTCTAAAGCTGTTTTTCTCAAAAAACACCAACCGAAATTATAGGTTACTCCTGTTGTACTTCAGGCCGGGGACTTTTGCGGGAAAAAACTTTAAATCGAACATTGATATGGTTTATCCCGTTGTTTTTAAAGTTCAAAAGATTTTTTTTAAATTAAAACATTTCCCCTAACTAAAATTTATTCCTTATTTACTTATTTGAAAAGCCCCTTTTTACTAAAAATTCTACACTTGAACATTGATTTTTATCCTGTATCATCTCATTGTGTCACAAGATGCTTTTTCCCTAAAACATTTCAAACACCGAACAGATATGGTTTTCTCCTGTATGACTTCATTGTTCAAAAGCTGTTTTTCAAAAACTTCAAACACTTGAACATTCATAGGTTTACTCCGTAGTATCTTCATTGTGTCACAAAGGGCTTTTTGCACTAAACCCCATTTTCGGGGACACTCTGAACTCGATTGGTTTATATTCTTTATTTTTTTCCAAATTTTTTAAACAAATTTCAAAAATATTTTGTAAAAAACCCATTGGTAAAAATCCCCCTTATGTACTCACATTCATTTCAAGATAGTTTTTTCACTATTTTGGACACAAAAAAACGTTTTTCCTAAACAATTCCCCGGGTTAAGATTTATTTAAGCCCAAATTTTCCCCCTATTTTACACTAAAAATTTAAACATTAAAACACTTCTTTTTTGTTTTGTGTGTAAAAGAGTTTTGATAACATCAGAACACTCAACATCCTTTTTATTTTTTATTTTTTTTTAAAAAAGTTTTCTAAAATTATTTTACATACCTTGGTATTTTTCTTTTAAACTCCATGAATTTAGAAAAATTTTCCCCAATATAAAGAAAATTTTTTTAGAATATTAGTAGTTTAAAAATTCAAAAAGGAAAAAGTTTTTGCCTTTCTTGTGTTGAAAAGATATAAGTTGAAACAGTTTGAATCCTTTCCACAAAATATTTTAATAAAAAATAGTCGTATAAAACAATTTCCAAATTAAAACAAATATAACAAAAAAAGAATTTTTTCCTAAAACAGTTTCCCTAAAATAAAATTGTTTTTAACCCATTAGTACCCCAAAAAAATTTTACAAAAGAACATGCCCCCCTGTATATAAAAATTTAGGCCAACTTGGGTTTTTCTTTCCACATATGAAAGAATGGTCAGTTAGTAAATACATAAAAAAACCCTGAACTCAGGGAATGAAAAAACTTCCCCAGTTTTTGTTTTAAAAACATAAATTTTTTGTTTTTATTTTTTAGGATTAAAGGTTTGTACCCCTTTTTTCCTTGTGTCATTTGCAGAAGGAAGCATATTAAAAATAAGAAATTTTGAGGGGTTTCAAAAAAATAGCTTAAAAACCCAAATTAGCAGCACCCCATTAAAACGGGCCCAAGTTGGTTCGCTATGGTAAAGGGAACCCCGTGTAAACCCTTTTTTTCATTTAAATGCATACAAAAAAAATAGATAAACAAGTTACCAAAAAAATATTATGTTACCAAGAACCAGGCATCAAAAAAAACCCAAATAAAAAAGACAACACCTACCTATTACTCCCTTAAAAATTTTTAAGCTAATCGGGGGTAGACAGATATTTTTGTAGAAATAAGGGGTTTTAACATAGGCTTCCATACAGGCCCCCCCACCCACAAACTATTCTATGTTTAACCCTTTGGGTGGCGGTGTATTTTGGGGGGAAATTTCCGTGTTAATGATTATCCATAAATTCAGGGGGCTTCAAATAACGGAAGGGCGGTTTTAGGTAATAGGAGAAGTTTTATGGTGGGTTGCACCTAAAAAAAATCTGGGCTCACGGGGGCTTGTGGCCCTCTGGAGTCCATTTTCCCCCACCCTGTGAAAATCCTACTCCGGGGGTTTGGGAGGTTTTTGCCCAATGTAGCTCAAACAGTGTGTAAAAGTTCATTTAAAGGGAATTTGGTTTTGGGGTTCCAAAAAATTACCCGGGAAAAAAATATTGTATGAAAAAGTGAAAAAATCCCCTTTGGTTTTGGGGGGGTTTTCCAGTTACCTGTACCAGGAAAAAGGAAACATTGCCCTGTCGCCAGATGTGAGAGTGCAATAAATAGTGGTAGTGTTTTCAAGGTTATTGAAAGCACTTCTAGTTGGACGTGAGGTGAATTTTCCCCATGAAGCGGCAGTATATACGACTCGCTGCGGCCCGGTAGTGTGCCATTGCTCTTCCAAGGGGAAAGGGAGTACATCTGGGGAACATCCCGGGGCCCACACACGCCTATAGTGAAGATGACGATATTGTTACAGGGGTAAAAATGATGTGAGTGAGGCAGAGGCGGGGGGGTGGTGAGGGGTCCCCGAGTATGTGCACCAGCACGGGCCAGCAGTGCCCGTGCGGGGGGGGAAATTTTGCACAACTACAACCCCCCCGGCCGACCCCACACTCTCAAACCACACCAAACCTGCAAAAACCACAAGACTTACAATATCCAAACGCACAGGCCCCGCATTGGGGTTTGGCATCAAGATACGAGTTTTTTTCCCCAAACCCCCATGACTTTGAAAAGGACAAAGTGGAATACGGCCATCTGACACTTGGGGAACAATCCCACGAACTGAATGCCTTCAGTTGTTCTTCGATGAACCCCCGATGGACATTTTTGTCAGGGAAAACAAACATACTATGAGTACACCTGGCAAACACTATGCTTTCACCAAGATCACCCTACACCATGGAGGACAAACTGTGGCAGAGGGGTGATCTGTTTTTTGCCACAATAATGCTTTGCCACATGTGTATAAGCTGTGTCAAAACATACTGGGGGACAGACCGCCCGTTTCAACCCCTTTCTTTCAGTGACTTATACCCGGAAAAATTTTGGTTACGTTAGTTTTACCTTTTCAGACAAAAAAAAGGCCTGACAGAAGCACAGTTTTTATAAATCAGACGTGGTTTATGTACCTGAAACAAAAGTGCTGTATGTATTTTATCCCCTTCAGGAAGCTTGTTATTGACAGTCTTTTATTTTGTTCAAAGGAAGACTTCTCAAGCGAATACCCAAACAAGAAACGCTTTGGGTTTAAATTTTTGTTCTGTGTGATTGCAAAACTGGTCGGGTTTTTGGGTATAATTGTTACAGGCGGTAAACAAAGGAAATTCATGTACCCGGAAGTTATGGGTACTCTGGTGAGTGGTTTGAAACAATATGGACCAATCTTGGTAAGGGTATTTTATATCTGACAAAGGTACACAAGCCCTAACTCTGATTTCTTTCGAGTGAAATACAGATTGGGGGGCCAGTGGTAGAAATCGTAAAAAAATGCCAGGTTTGAAGTGGCGCGTAAGGTGAAATGCAGGTGTTTGCGCCAATGACATAGGATTTTGGTGGCATGACAAAAAGTGATGTCACCTGCTGACACATTTTACCGACACGAAATGGTAAGATGGCAAACAGAATAGAGAGACCAATGAACCTATTGTTAAAAACCTGCAGGGTGTATGGATTACAACCTCAATAGCGCTTAGTGGACAATGTACATGCAGAAATTTGGGTTTTCTGACGTGTTCGCAAGAGTTATAAGTGGGACATAAAACGTTTTTTTTCCTCTTTTTGACATTCCATGCGAAGTTTTTAAAAATGATAAGTTGAAACCAAGAACAAACCCAAAAAATGGTGAATTTTGTTTGTCAGTCCGACAAATAATATTCAAGTACCAAAAAACAACACCCGCAATAGACCACGCCCACGAAATTATCAACACATGTCCTCTTTGAGGCCTGGTGCACTACCCCTACACTGCCTCTACTACGCCAAAAAAAATGCTCAAAGGTGTTTTTTCGTGGACATACCACAAAACGCCCAAAAAAGGCGAGACCCGTTTTTTTTGTGGAGGGGTGTAAGACACCCTTGTGCTTATACCCTGTTTCAAGAATTTCCCCAAGCTGCAGCACTTTTAAAAAGTGTCCAGGATTGTACAATGTATTAATTATAAAAACAATCGTAAAAACATTTGTTTAATGTTTGTTTTTTTAAACAAGTTTTAGCAACATTATAAAGTACATGTTTTTGCTTAAATTTTGTTACATTTTAACAGTGTATATTTAACATTGCACAAAAATTTTTGGTCTCACGGGCCCCAAAAATTTTTGTGAAAAAAAAAAATATGAAAAAAACAAGAAACCATCGAATACAAAAAAATAAAATTTACCCGGGTGAGCGGGATTCCCCCTGTTGCCTGCAGCAGATCAAATTTTAGCAAGTTCAGGCCTCTATCTCGGGAAGTACGATGGGAAAATTTTTTTTTTTTGGCTAAAACAATTTGAAAAAAAATCTTAAATTTTCATAAGAAAAAAATTTTTTTTTTTCGAAATTTGCACACCAGGGGAAAACTTTAGGATTGGGCCCTTCGACGTCAAAGGGTTAAGCCCCGAGCGATAAAATGTAATACAATTCACTCATTTTTTACCTTAAAATAAGGGGGGATGAGTGTATTTATGTAAAAAATCAAGTGTGATTTTTGGTAGTCAGCCCGGGTACCATGCCCCCAACCCACCCACACAAAATTCTTATATTAAGCATCCCAGAGCGATAAAATGTATATCAGTTACTCAATTTTCTTTCCTTAAAATATTTGAGTCTAATGTAGGGGGTCAGGTAAGTAAAGAGATAAAATGAATAAATGAAGGGGGAAAGAATGAGTGCATGAGAGAGGAAGGGGCCCAAATTTGTAAACAAACCAGGCGAAAAAAGTTTTGTAAAAAAACGAAGGACACTCTGGTTTGTGTACAATTACATTGGTACAGGTTGTCTCTAATTGAACGGTAAATTAAAAAAAGAAACTCCCATTTCAGAACACATTTTTAAAAAATGAAGCCTGAGTGAAGGGAATGGAAATAAGTCACTCTGACTTTTTTTGGTTTTCCTAGGTTCCTACACTATGTTGTTTGAGATAATCTATGTAACGTATTGTGTTAAAGAAAAAACTTACATACAACAAAGGAATAATTTTTTTCAGTTCCCCCAGTAACACATTTTTCTCTTAGTTAGTTGGAAAATGTTATTCTTGCCTCCTTGTACAAGTTTGGGCCCCCCCACATCTTATTTTATGTTTTTTTATTCATTGTGGGGGGTATTTTTATCTTTTATGTTTTGTACGTGTTTATTATATTTTTTGAAAAAAAAATCTGGATGGGTTTTGAAAATGTGATATTAAAGTAAAATAAGAATTTATGAACTCGTGAGTATTGTTATTATTATTATTATTTTCTAATATGCGCACTTTGCCAAGTCGCTGCTACCTTTCAAAACTCACATTATGTTTATTTATTCACTGTGGGGGGTATTTATCTTATTTAATGTTATGCATCGGTTTATTATATAAATTTTGAAAAAATACATAGATGGATTTAAAGAAAATGGTGTATTTAATGTAATAACAAAATTTAAATGACTCGATGATTTTTTTTATCATTTCAATATGACGTCTGGAGAAATAAGACACTTTCCAATTTTTAAATTTTACCTGCATCCAGCACAGTATGTTTTTTTAGGGACAGGTAAATAAGGTTAATTTCAGAGTAAATAAAATAGAAATAATTTTAAAAAAAATTTTGAAATTTTTTAGTTTCCGACAAAATGGGGAGACTATGCTTACAGAGCTCATGGAAATGTAAACAAACAAGGGGGCACGGGGACCGTATTAAAAGTCAGGTGGGGGGAGCCGTATACGAGTTTTGGTCATATTTGAAATGTCCGTATTCAGAACGCCCAAAATGAAACGCCGTAAAGCGGGGCCTTCCTGTACAAATGTTTGATTTTTGACGATTTAGATAAAAAAAATTTTTTCATGCATCCAAGACACATCAACTGGGGGGTTTAATATGCTTCCACAAAGCACTAATATTATTTACACATTTTTTTCATAAAACAGTGTCGATGCATAAATTTTTATTTTCATTATGGAAAGCAAGTGTAATAAAAATGGGCCCCGGAGACAACTAATCAAAAGACCAAGTTACTTCATCTGGGGAAAGACTGCAAAGTTTATTCTGGCCCTTTTTTTAATTTGCCTTTTTTCAAATTTTTTTTTGAAAGGTGAAATTTCCAATTTCTGATCCTTTAGTGGGGGGAAGAAAAAGGAGTTCTAGTGAAACGCTATAAGTTTGGGGCGACCGAACAATGGTTAAATTTTTTAAAACAAATTAAAACACTAAACTGACAAGGGGCCCTGCGCCTGCCAGGGAGAAAATATTTCCAGAGATATATAAAAGCAGGTGGAGAGATAGAAGTAGGGGAGAAAAGGGCTGGAAAGGGTGCTAAGTTATTTGTCAAAATTCCTATAGAAAGCATTTATGACAAAAATTTAAAAACGTTATAGCAAGTCAAAGGCTGCCAAACTGTAAGAAGGGGAAAATAAGGTAAAAGAATAAGGCATGGTGTTGATGGAGATAAATCCCGGAGCCGGGTAAACTGGGGAAAACACAAAAAATGAAGAACTGAAATAGAGCCTGACAAGCCCCACAGAAGGGGTAGGGTATCATTCCTGAGTACCCCTAGGTAAGGAGAGTATGGTCGATGCGGAGATGGGGGAAACACATTCCTGATTATGGCAACGTATAAAAAATGGCCACAAACCCAAAAGTGGTTTATAGAGGCAATTTGTTATTGTGCATGTTCGACCACGTTGGGGCCAAAAGGGCCCTGAAAAGGGTAGAGATGATGGAAAACCCAAACCCTTAGGGGAAAACCTCTATAGGAAACCAATGACCTGCCCCAACCGTGCACACATCCCCGTTCATTGCCCCCTTTTCATCAACATGTGTGGAACCCCAACAGAAAAAAAAGTCCTTGTTTTTTCTATCTACCAGCATAAGTTGAATATAAGGGGCCAATGGGGTAAGGGAAATCCAAATTGTAAATGGCCCCGTAAAACACAGGGGAATCCAAATGAAAAAAAAGCCAATGGGGACATATGTAAAATGGGGAAGCCTTAAAAAATGACATACAAAATCGTGGGAAAAATACTAGCTGAGTCTAACAAATGACCCCGGGCAACATCGTCAGGGAACACCACCGAACCCAACCCGTCAGAAGATTTAGAACCACCCCAAAACGTGACCAGAACATGCAACCGAAGGGCAAGAAAAGAGGTGAGGGGCAGTCATAGGAGAAAAGGGTTTGGCACACAGCATTGGGGAGAACAACACAAACTTGGGAAACCCCCCAAGGGGGAAGGGAAAAAACAGATGCATATGAACATACAAGGGGGACAAATGGAGAGAAGACCTGGGGGAGTGAAGACCTAGGAAAAAAGATGGTTAAGCGGGGGGCCCACATTAATGGCTTTACTTAAGTTGAGACAAACCTATAATAAAGGAACCTGAAGGTCATGAGAGTGGACAAAGTAATGAAGGCAATGAGTATCATGACAAATTGGGTAAGGAAAGAACTTCACCTCAGCATAGAGGGTTTCAAAAAAGGGGGTAATGAAAGGGAAAAAGGCATAAATGATGAAAGGGATCTAATTAGAAAGGTTTCGGGATGGCAGAATAACTTTGGTTTCCCTAAACCAGCTTTGACAAGTTAGGGTGGAAAACCAAAAGGGGGGTAGAGACCGAGCTGTAGATGACTATTGATAAATTAGACACATGCAACTCTTGGGTATCTTTTTGACCGGGCATCTGCTCCCCCAAACAATGTCAACAATTTTAAGGGGGGTCAGCCAACCATGGGAAGCTGCCCCTTTAAAGAGGAAATGTGAGGTTCCATGTCAACCAGTGATTTAATCAAGGGCCCAAAAAAATTAACTTATCACATTTGGGATACGTGATCTGTGCAAAAACAAAAAAAAATTGGGACAAGGACATCTATGAAGGTAAAAAATGGGGGTTTTAAAAACTAGAAAATTTAAATCCATGAATGGGGGCTACTAAGAGGTGACAGTCAGCACCTGTGTAATCTATGGTGAAGTCATCTACATGAAGCGAAAACCAAATATGTGAGGGAAGAATGGAAGGTAGGTCATTTATAGCCAAGAGAAAAGGGGCAGTGCTAAGGACACAACCTTGTGGGACTCCCTTGGCCTGAACAAAGTCAGAGGAAAATGAGGTGCCAACACGGACACAAAAATGTCTTTCAGATAAGAAAGCAGCAAGCAAGGTTGGTAGATTAATGTGGAGGCCTAAGGAGTGGCCCTGAGCTTAGATGTTATACTTTCAAGTGCTAGGAAGGAGTATTTATTAGCAAAGGCATTTTGTACATAAGTATCTAAGTGGAGCAAGAGGTCCAAATTAGAGCGGCCCTTGCAAAACCCACAATTGTGAGTCTCAAAATATAACACCAGACATCTATTCACCATTCGTTCCATCACCTTGCAGACTATACTGGTAAAGAGCAATGGCACAATAGTGAGAGGTATCAAGTCCTGAAGTGCCTAGTTTGCAAAACAATAGTACAATGAAAGATTTCCATTGTTGATGAAGAACCCCTCACATCCAACAAAATTGAAAAAGATGCAAAAGGACTGTAAGGCTGTAGAATGCAGATGCTGTAGCATATGGATATGAATATATCAGGCCCAGTTTCCATGACCAGAGAGCGGAAAGTCTGGACCCTAGCTCTAAAAGAGTAAAAGGTACATTATATGGCTCCAACCCATTAGAAGAGAAATCCAAGGGTGACTGCTCCTTGGCAGACTTTGAATCAAGAAATGAGGGACAGAGGTGAAGCCCTTGGGAGACACAAAAAAAGACAGTTCTTGATTTCCATGGCAACTTTAAGAGGCTCCACAACACTAACACCAGCAACCTACAAAACAGGAGCTGGGTCTGGAGTGTACTTGCCATACAACTTCCATACCTTCTTCCAAACCGCATACATAGGAGAAGTCGAGGTAAAGGTAAAAACATAGTCTTCCCAACAAGTGCATTTAGCATTGCATATGAATGGCAAGCAACTGCCCTTGCCCGCTTAAAATCCAAAACATGATCTGCGATCCGATAATATTGATAACAGCCCCATGCAGCATGTTTCAAATGCATTGCAGGGCACACACTGGAGACCACCAAGGCACACATGTCTGAGAATGCCTACCTGAGGTATGAGGAATGGAACTTGCCACTGCAGTCAAAACTAAGGTCGAAAACTGGTGCACCAGCTCATCAATAGAGGACAAAGAAGGGTCCCCACAAAGTGGTAATATGAGAATATAAGCCCCAAATCACTTGTCCAAATTGCTAATGGGGGCAATGAGGTGGGCTGGAATACAAGGTGGAAGTAAGAATAATAGGAAAGTGATCACTGTCATGCAAATCTGGGAGAACATACCAAGCATAATCAAGTGCAACTGAAGAGGAGCAGATAGAAAGAACAATGCAAGAGAGACACTGAGTGTGAGTCAAAATGAGTCAGAGCACTCGTAAAAAAAACATGAAGAGGATGAGAAGTGATAAGAATCTCCAACTGATCACCATGAGAGTCACTGTGGGATGCTCCAGAATGAGATGAACCAA
>NW_026509133.1:0-12606 GCF_026875155.1 Cherax quadricarinatus
CCACCATGACGCCCCGTCTGCTGCCCGCCCTTCCCTGACGCCTATATAAAACGCAGTCCCCTTTTTGCCTTTGCTCCAGATTTTCCCCACCACGATGCTGAACACTAACTCCAAGGCCCCCGGGGGCTGATTTTCCCTCTTTTTTTATATATTCTACTGTCTTCCTATATGCCAATCTGTATGATAAAGCCACGGATGGGGAAACGTCTACAATAAAGATATCCAGAGTTGCACCTGTGTCCCTTTAAATTTCATATTGTCGGGATTTTATACCTTCTTACACAACTTGTCAGACACTGCAACATCATGGAAAACTTGGTTCAGAGGACCCTCTACAAGACCTTCTTCACGGCTGCTGCACTAACCCCTCTCTTGGGGAAAGGGCCTACTTCCACTGGGGAATCCCGCCTACCAGTGACTGCCCTCGTCTGCTGCCCGTCCCTTCCACTGACGCCTATATAAACGTCAGTCTTCTTGCCTTTGCTCCAGATTCTCCTCCACCACGATGCTGTGAACACTAACTCCAAGGCCGAGGACTGATTACCTCACTTTTGTATATAGTTTTTCTACTGTTTTTCCTATTATGTCCTAGAATCTGAAATTTATAAAAACCACTGGATGGCGAAACGTCTACAATAAAGATAACCAGATGTTGCACATGTGTCTTAACTTTCATATTGTCGGTATTTTAATTACCTTTCTTACACAACTTGTCAGACACTGCAACATCATGGAATCTTGGTTCAGAGGACATCTACAAGACCTTCTTCACGGCTGCTGCATCTAACCCATCTCTTTGGGAAGGACCTACCTTCCACTGGGAATCCCGCCTACCAGTGACGCCCTCGTCTGCTTTCCCGTCCCTTCCACTGACGCCTATATAAACGTCAGTCTTCTTGCCTTTGCTCCAGATTCTCCTCCACCACGATGCTGTGAACACTAACTCCAAGGCCGAGGGACTGATTACCTCATCTTTTGTATATAGTTCTACTGTCTTCCTATTATGTCCTAGAATCTGTATTGATAAAGCCACTGGATGGCGAAACGTCTACAATAAAGATATCCAGATGTTGCACATGTGTCTTAACTTTCATATTGTCGGTATTTTATACCTTTCTTACACAACTTGTCAGACACTGCAACATCATGGAATCTTGGTTCAGAGGACATCTACAAGACCTTCTTCACGGCTGCTGCATCTAACCCATCTCTTTGGGAAGGACCTACTTCCACTGGGGAATCCCGCCTACCAGTGACTGCCCTCGTCTGCTGCCCGTCCCTTCCACTGACGCCTATATAAACGTCAGTCTTCTTGCCTTTGCTCCAGATTCTCCTCCACCACGATGCTGTGAACACTAACTCCAAGGCCGAGGGACTGATTACCTCATCTTTTGTATATAGTTTCTACTGTCTTCCTATTATGTCCTAGAATCTGTATTGATAAAGCCACTGGATGGCGAAACGTCTACAATAAAGATATCCAGATGTTGCACATGTGTCTTAACTTTCATATTGTCGGTATTTTATACCTTTCTTACACAACTTGTCAGACACTGCAACATCATGGAATCTTGGTTCAGAGGACATCTACAAGACCTTCTTCACGGCTGCTGCATCTAACCCATCTCTTTGGGAAGGACCTACTTCCACTGGGGAATCCCGCCTACCAGTGACTGCCTCGTCTGCTGCCCGTCCCTTCCACTGACGCCTATATAAACGTCAGTCTTCTTGCCTTTGCTCCAGATTCTCCTCCACCACGATGCTGTGAACACTACTCCAAGGCCGAGGGACTGATTACCTCATCTTTTGTATATAGTTCTACTGTCTTCCTATTATGTCCTAGAATCTGTATTGATAAAAGCCACTGGATGGCGAAACGTCTACAATAAAGATATCCAGATGTTGCACATGTGTCTTAACTTTCATATTGTCAGGTAATTTTATTACCTTTCTTACACAACTTTCAGACACCGTGAACATCATGAAATCTTGGTTCAGAGGACATCTACAAGACCTTCTTCACGGCTGCTGCATCTAACCCATCTCTTTGGAAGGACCTACTTCACTGGGAGATCCCGCCTACCATGACTGCCCCTCGTCTGCTGCCCGTCTTTTTTTCCACTGACGCCTATATAAACGTCAGTCTTCTGCCTTGCCCAGATTCTCCTCCACCACGATGGCTTTGAACACTAACTCCAAGGCCGAGGGACTGATTACCTCATCTGTTGTATATAGGTGTCTACTGTCCTTTCCGTATTATGTCCTAGAATCTATCGATAAAGCCACTGGATGCGAAACGACTAAACAATAAAGATATCCAGGATGTATGCACATGTGTCCTTAACTTTCATATTGTCGGTAATTTTATACTTTTCTTACACAACTTGTCAGACACTGCAACATCATGGAATCTTGGTTCAGAGGACATCTACAGACCTTCTCACGCTGCTGCATCTAACCCATCCTTTTGGGAAGACCTACTTATACTGGGAATCCCGCCTTACCAGTGAACTGCCCTCTCTGCTGCCTGTCCCTTCCACTGACGCCTATATAAACGTCAGTCTCCTTGCCTTTGCTCCAGATTCTTCCCTCCACCAGAGGCTGTGAACACTAACTCCAGGCCGAGGGATGATTGACCTCATCTTTTGTATATAGTTCAACGGTCTTCTCTATTATTCCCTAGAATTGTATTGATAAAGCCACTGGATGGCGATACGTCTACAATAAAGATATCCAGATGTTGCACGTGTGTCCTAAATTTCATATTGTCGGTATTTTTAAACCTTTCTTACCAACTTGTCAGACATTTGCAACATCATGGAATCTTGGATCAAGGACATCTACAAGACCTTCTTCACGCTGCTGCATCTAAACCCATCCCTTTGGGGAAGCTCCTACTTCCACTGGGAATCCCGCCTACAAGTGACTGCCCTCGTCTGCTGCCCGTCCCTTCCACTGCGCCTATAGAAAGTCAGTCTTCTTGCCTTTGCTCCCGAATTCGCCTCCACGCACGATGCTGTGAACACGTAACTCCAAGAGCCGAGGGACTGATTACCTCATCTTTTGTATATAGTTCTACAGGTCATCCTATATATCCTAGAATCTGTATTGATAAAGCCACTGGATGGCGAACGTCTACAATAAAGATATCCAGATGTTGCACATGTCTTAACTTTCAATATTGGTCGTATTTTAATACCTTTCTTACACAACTTGTCAGACACGTGCAACATCATGGAATCTTTGGTTCAGGAGGACCTCTACAAGACCTTCTATCACGCTGCTGCATCTGAACCCATTGCTCTTTGGGAAGGACCTACTTCCAGTGGGTAATCCCGCTACCAGGTGATACTGCCCTCGTCTGCCCTGCCCGTCCCCTTCCACTGACGCCTATATAAACGTCAGTCTTCTTGCCTTTGCTCCAGAGTCTCCTCACCACGATGCTGTGACACTAACTCCAAGCCGAGGGACTGATACCTCATCGTTTTTATATAGTTTTTCTACTGTCTTTCGCTATGAAAGATCCTAGAATCTGTAATTGATAAAGCCACTGATGGCGAAACGTCTACAATAAAGATATCCAGATGTTGCACATGTGTCATAACATCATATTGTCGGTATATTATCCCTTTCCTTACACAACTTGTCAGACCGTGCAACATCATGGATCTTGGTTCAGAGGACACCCTACAAACCTACTTCAATCGGCTGCTGCCTCCTAACCCATTCTCGTTGGGAAGGACCAACTTCCACCTGGGGGGGGATCCCGCCTACCCAACTGCCTCGACTGCTGCCCCGTCCCATCCACTGACGCCTATATAATGGAGACGTCCAGTCTTCTTGCCGCCTTGCTCCAGCTTCTGCACTCCACCAACGATGCAGTGGTAACACTAACTCCAAGGCCGAGGGACTGAATTACCTCATCTCGTTGTATATAGTTTCGACGTTGTGTGCTCCTATAATGTCCTAGAATCTGTATTGATAAAGCCACTGGATGAGCGAAACGTCTAAAATAAGGATACCAATGTTCACATGTTCTTTAACTATCATATTTGTCGGTATTTTATATCCCTTTCTTACACACTTGTCAGACACTGCAAGACATGAATCTTGTTTCAGAGACATCTACAAACCTTCTCACGGCTGCTGCATCTAACCCATCTCTTTGGGAAGACCTACATTCCACTGGGGAATCCCGCCTACCAGTGACTGCCGCTCGTCTGCTTCCCCGTCCCTTCCCACGACGCCTATATAAACGTCATCTTCTTGCCTTTGCTCCAGAAAATTCTCCCCACCACGATGCTGTGAACACTAACTCAAGGCCGAGGGACTGATTACCTCATCTTGTAATATAGTTCCTACTGTCTTCCTATTATGTCCTAGATTCTGTATTGATAAAGAGCCACTGGATTGCGAAACGTCTACATAACGATATCCAGGATTGTTGCACAGTGTCTTAACTTCATAATGTCGGTATTTTATCCCTGTTCATCCAACAACTGTCCAGACACTGCAACATCATGGAATCTTGGTTCCGAGGACATCTACAAGACATATCTTCACGGCTGCTGCATCTAACCCATCTCCTTTGGGAAGGACCTACTTCCACTGGGAATCCCGCCTACCAGTGACTGCCCTCGTCTGCTGCCCGTCCCTTCCACTGACGCCTATAGAAACGTCAGTTCCTTGCCTTTGCTCCAGATCTCCACCACCAAGATGGGCTGTGAACACTAACTCCAGGCCGAGGGCCGGATATAACCTCATCTTTTGTAGGATAGTTCTACTGTCTTCCTATTATGTCCAAATCTGTATTGATAAAGCCACTGGATGGGCGAAACGTCTACAATAAAGATATCCCAGATTTGCAAACATGGTGTCTTAACCTTTCGTAAGTGTCGGTATTTTATACCGTTCTTACACAACTTGTCAGACACTGCAACATCATATCTTGGTTCATAGGACATCTACAAGACCTTCATCAACGGCGCTGCTTCAAACCCATCCTTTGGGAAGGACCTACTCCACTGGGGAAATCCGCCTAACCCATGACGCCCTCGTCTGCTGCCCGTCCCTTCCACTGACGCCTATATAAACGTCCAGATCTTCCTTGCCTTTGCTCCAGAGGCTCCTCCACACCACGATCTGGTGAACACAACTCCAAGGCCAGGGACTGATACCTCATCTTTTGTATATAGTTCTACTGTCTTCCTATTATGTCCTAAATCTGTATTGATAAAGCCACTGAGGCGAAACGTCTAACAATAAAGAATCCAGATGTTGCACAATGTGTCCTATAACGTTCATATTGTCGTATGTTATTACCTTTCTACACAACTTGTCAGACACTGCAACATCATGGAATCTTGGTTCAGAGGACATCTACAAGACCTTCTTCACGGCTGTGCATCTCTCACCCATCTCTTTGGGAAGGACCTCCTTCCACTGGGGGAAACCCGCCTACCAGTGACTGCCCTCGTCTGCTGCCCTCCCTTCGCATGGACGCCTAATATAAACTCAGTCTTCTTGCCTTTGCTCCAGATTCTCCGCCACCACGATGCTGTGAAACACTAAACTTCCAAGTCGAGGGACTGATTACCTCATCTTTTGTATATAGTTCTACTTCCATCCTATAGGTCCTAGAATCGATTGAATAAAGCCATGGATGGCGAAACGTCTACAATAAAGATATCCAATGTTGCACATGAGCCTTAACTGTCAGATTGTCGGTTATTTTATACCTTTCTTACACAACGTGTCCAACACTGCAACATCATGGAATCTTGGTCAGAGGAACATCTACAGACCATTCTTCACGGCCTGCGCTGCATCTAAACCCATCTCTTTGGGAAGGAACCTACTTCCACGCGGGAATCCCGCCTACCAGTGACTGCCCTCGTCGCTGCCTGTTCCCTTCCCACTGACGCCTAATATAAAAACGTCAGTCCTTCTTGGCCTTTGCTCCAGATTCTCCTCCCACCACGATGCCTGTAACACTAACTCCAAGGCCGAGGGACCCTGATTACCTCTCTTTTGTATATAGTTCTACTGTCTTCCTATTATGGTCCTAGAATCTGTATTGAAAAGCCACTGGATGGCGAAACTGTCTACAAATAAAGAGATACAGATGTTGCACATGTGTCATAACTTTCATATTGGTCGGTATTTTATACCTTTCTTACCAACTGTCAGACACTGCAACATCATGGAATCTTGGTTCAGAATGACATCTAACAAAACCTTCCTCCCTCTGCATCTAACCCATCTCTTTTGGGAAGGAACTACTTCCACTGGGGAATCCCCGCCTACCAGTGACTGCCCCTCGTCTGCTGCCCCCGTCCCTTCCACGGACGCCTATATTAAACGTCAGGCTTCTTGCCTTTGCTCCAGATTCTCCTCCACCACGATGCTGTGAACACTAGACACCATGGCCGAGGGACTGGATTACCTCATCTTTTGTATATAGTTCTACTGTCTTCCTATTATGTTCCCCTAGAAATCTGTATTGATAAAGCCACTGGATGGCGAACGTCTACAATAAAGATATCCAGATGTTGCACATGTTCTTAATTTCAGATTGTCGTATTATTTATACCCTTTCCTTTCTTTACACAACGTCCTGAACCCTGCCAACATCAATGGAATCTTGGTTCAGAGGACATCTACAAGACCGTTCTTCACGGCTTGGTGCATCTAACCCATGTCTTTGGGAAGACCTACTTCCACTGTGGAATCCCGCCTACCATGACTGCCCTCCGTCTGCTGCCCGTCCCTTCCACTCTGACGCCTATATTAACGGCAGTCTTCGTCTTGCCTTTGCTCTCCAGATTCACCTCACCACGATCCTGTGAACACTAACTCCAAGGCCGAGGACTGCTTATCCTCATCTGTTTTGGGAGTGGGTGCTAAACTGTCTTCCTATTATGTCCTAGCATCTGTATTGATAAAGCCACTGGATGGCGAAAACGTCGACAATTAAAGATATCCAGATTTTGCAAACATGTGTCTAACTTTCATATTGGTCCGGTTTGTTATTCCTTTCTTACACAACTTGTCAGACACAACTGCACACAATCATGGAATCTTGGTTCAGAGGACAGCTTACAAGACCTTCTTCACGGCTGCTGCATCTAACCCATCCTTTGGAAGGACTGTGCTACTTCCACTGGGGAATCCCGCCTAACCAGTGACTGCCCTCGTCTCTGCCCGCGCCCTCCACTGACGCCCTATATAAACCGTCAGTCCTTCTTGCCTTTCTTCCAGATTCTCCCCACCAGATGCTGTGAACATAAGCTCCAAGCCGAGGGACTGATTACACTCATCTTTTGTATATAGTTTTTCTACTGTCTTCCTTTATGTCCTAGAATCTGTATTGATAAAGCCACTGGATGGCGAAACGTCTACATAAAGATATCCAGATGTTGCACATGTCTTAACATTCATATTGTCGTATTTTTGATACTTCCTTACACACCTTGTCAACCCTGGCAACATCATGGAGTCTTTAGTTTCAGAGGACATCATAACATGACCTTCTTCACGGCTGGCTGCATCTAAACACATCTCTTATGGAAGGACCTCTACTACTTCCACTGGGGAATCGCCCCTACCAGTGACGTGCCCTCGTCTGCTGCCCGTCCCTTCCACACTGACGCCTATAGAAACGTCAGTCTTCTTTTCTTGCCTTGCTCCAGATTCCCCCCGCCTCCACCACGATGCTGTGAACACTAACTCCAAGGCCGAGGGACTGATTACCCACATCTTTTGTAATATAGTTCTAAACTGTCTTCCTCCTAATTGTCCTAGAACCTGTATTGATAAAAGCCACTGATGGCGACACGTCTACAATAAAGATATTCCAGATGTGGCCCATGTGTCTTAACTTTCATATGGTCGTATTTTATACCTTTCTTACAGACAACTTGTCCAAACAGCAAACATCATGGAATCTTGGTTCAGAAGGACATCTACAAGACCGTCTCACAGCTGCTGCATCTAACCCATTCTCTTTTGGGAAGGACCTACTTCACTGGGGAATCCCGCCTTCCAGTGACTGCCCTCGTCTGCTTGCCCCTCCTTCCACTGACGGCACCTATATAAAACGTCAGTCTTCTTGCCTTTGCTCCAGATTTCTCCTCCACAACGATGCTGTGAACACTAACTCCAAGGCCGAGGACTGATTACCTCATCTTTGTATATAGTTCTACTGTCTTCCTATTATGTCCCTAGGAATCTGTATTGATAAAGCCACTGGATGCAAACGGCTACAATAAAGTATCCAATGTCTGCACATGTGCTTAACCTTCATATTGTCGGTAATTTATACCTTTCTTACACAACTTGTCAGACACTGCAACACATCATGAGAATCTTGGTTCAGAAGGACATCTACAAGACCTTCTTTCAACGGCGGCTGCATCTAACCCCATCTCTTGGGAAGGACCTACTTCCACTGGGGAAACCCGCCTACCAGTGACTTGCCCTCGTCTGCTGCCCGTCCCTTCCACTACGCCTATATAAACGTCAAGTCCTCTTGCCTTTGCTCCAGATTCCTCCTCCACCACGATGTCTGTGAACACTAACCTCCAAGGCCGAGGGACGTGTTTACCTCAATCTATTTGTATATAGTTTTCTACTGTCTTCCCTATTATGTCCCTAGAATCTGTAATTGATATTAAAGCCCACGGGAATGGCGAAACGTCTACAATAAAGATATCCAGATGTTGCAACATGTGCGTAACTTTCATATTGTCGGATTTTATACCTTTCTTACACAGCTTGTCAGACACTGCAACATCATGGAATCTTGTTCAGAGGACATCTACAAGACCTTCTTCACGGCTGTGCATCTAACCCATCTCTTTGGGAAGGACCTACTTCCACTGGGGAATCCTGCCGTCCAGTGACGGCCCTCGTCTCTGCTGCCCCCCTTCCACTGACGCCTATATATAACGTCAGATCTTTTCTTCCTTTGCTCCAGATTCTCCTCCACCACGATGCTGAGAACACTAACTCCAAAGGCCGAGGGACTGATTCCTCACTTTGGATATAGTTCTACTGTCTACGTCTTCCTATTATGTCCTAGAATCTGTATTGAGAAAAGGCCAACTGGATGGCGAAAGTCTACAATAAGATATCCTGAGTTGACCAGTGTCTTAACTTTCATATTGTCGGGATTTTTATACCTTTCTTACACAACTTGTCAGACACTCCTGCAACATCAGGAATCTTGGTTCGGAGGACATCTAAAAACTTCTTCACGGCCTGCTGCATCTAACCAGCTCTTTGGGAGGGACCTACTTCGCACTGGGAATCCCGCCTACCATGGACTGCCCTCCGTCTGGCTGCCTGTCCCTTCCACTGACGCCTATATAAAGCGTCAGTCTTCTTGCCTTTGCCTCCAGATTCTCCTCCTACCACGATGCTGGTGAACACTAAAACTCCAAGGGCCAGGGACTGATGACCTCATCTTTTGTAGATTAGTTCTCTGTCTTCCTAGTATGTCCCTAGAATCTGTATTGGAAAAAGCCACTGGATTCGAAACGTCTACAATAAAGATAGCCAGATGTGCACATGGTGTCGTAACTTTCATATTGTCGGTAATTTATATATACCTTTTCTTACACAACTGTCAACACTGCCAACATCATGGAAGCTTTTCAGAGGACATTCTTATAAACCTTCTTCACGGCTGCTGCATCTAACCCATCTCTTTGGGAGGACCTACTTCCACTGGGGAATCCCGCTACCAGTGACTGCCACGTCGCTGCCCGTCCCTTCGCTGAGCCTATATTAAACGTCCCAGTCTTCTTGCCTGTGCTCCAGATTCCTCCTCCACCACGATGCTTGTGAACACTAACTCCAAGGCCGAGGGGGACGATTCTACCTCATCTTTTTGTATATAGTATTCTACTGTCTTCCTATTATGCCTAGAAACTGTTTGATAAAGCCACTGGATGGCGAAACGTCTAACAATAAAGATATCCAGATGTTGCACATGTGCTTAAACTTTCATATTGTCGGTATTTTATACCTTTTCTTACACAACTAATCGCCTTTGTTACTTCTCTTTTAAGCTGAACATATTTGGTCCAGTAAGTTTAACCCTCTCCTCTTCTGATGCCCTATCAAATTCCCCTTTCTTCTCCTCTAATAGATGCGATTAAAGCCTCCTGTTAACCCATGTGGGAATCGTATATTATTAGACCCTAATTTGCACTCTGGGGAATGTATATACTCTGGGCACTGTGTACATTATTAAGAAAACAACATAAAGCAATCCCTTCATAGTCTTAAATAATTGATTATCGTTAATAAATCATTAGCTAGATAACCCCAATCAAAGATTAGACAGATTTCCCCTATGTCCATTATAATCGGCAGAACGAAAATCGGGGATTTTTACTGTAATATCATTATTCTTGCATTCCCAATTAATGCAAAAGGGTGATGGATTTGTGATCACTTGCGCCAAGCTCTTCAGTGATCTCCAGATTATTCACGAGTGTTTCCTTATTTGACAAGACTAGGTCTAGCAAATTATTACCCCTGGTAGGTTCAGTTACACTCTGTTTCAGAAAACAGTCCTGAACTGTTTCCATGAAGTCACTGGAACTCTAGATACCTGTCAAAGAATTCCAGTAAATTTTTGGCTAAAGTTTAAAGTCCCCTACTATGACTACGTTACTGTGTACAGAAGCCCTAACAATTTCGTCCCAAAGAAGTCTCCCTCTATCGTGATCCAAGCCTGGAGGTCGGTATATTACACCTAGAATTATTTTTTTCCTTGACCCTCCACGAACTCTACCCAAACAGACTCTGTTACTGCTCCATCTATTTTTAAATACTGTTTTTATGCAGCAATTAATATTTTCTCGAACATGCAATGCAACTCCTCCCCCCTTCCCATTACAACCTATCCACATTGAATAACTTAAATCCTGAAAATTACACTCAGCAGTCATATCCCGACTCTTTAAATCATACCACGTTTCAGTTAATCCCAATGATATCAAAGTTCCCAGCACATGCACCAAACGTAGTTCATTAATTTTATTTCTTGCACTTCGACTGTTAGCATAAAATACCATCATATGTTTTTTCTTCTGCACATTTTTCCTATTCATCTTTGTTTTTACACAATTTCTGAAATTAACATTCCCAGAGTTACTCCATGACAGTTTCTATTAAGATTCTTAATATCAGAGCATAAGTCAATATATCCTTTCTCCCTTATTAATCATTTTTTAAACCCATACCCTAACTAATCCTAGTTTAAAGTCCTAACAACCCCTCAACCCGAGTTACAAGAAAACCCACACCTGCCCGGGTAAGTGAACCCCATCCCTGGCATACATGTCATTTCGGCCATAGAAGTTGTCCCAGTTGTCCAATGAAATTTGGGACTGCATTATCCTTACAGTGTTTATCCAGCCAACAATTAATACCAATTGCCTGGGCAACCATTCATTACCAACACCTCCTTTTTGGCAAAATGCCACATATAACAGGGCACCCCCCCCCTTCTCCTATTTATGTCTATAGCTGTCCTGAACTTTCTAACTAAATCCTCACTTCTACGCTGCCTACATTTATTGCCTCCAGCACTGAGGCAAATAATAGGATTGATCCCATTACCGTTCATGATGTTGTCAAGCCGGCTAACAATGTCCCCCCATCCCACCCCAGGAAAGCTACCCTTTGTCCCTACTCCCGTCCTTCAAGCAGAAGCCCTATCCATGTATCTAACCTGGCTATCCCCAACAACAACAATATTTTTACCTTCCTTGTTGTCGTTTCGTCGTGACGATCCCAGTAGTAACTCACATTCGTCCCCGGTAGCACCGAGAATGCGTTTTGGGGGTTTCCACGGAGTTTCCACAGCAGTCTCTTTTTTCTTCCTTTTTACGTTTCTGGGTTTCCATTCGTCTTCTTGATCGTCAACTTCGTCGTCCCCTGCGTCCAGCCACTGACCACGATCCCTTCTTGACCTGAGGACTCGAAACAGGAGGACTACTACGAATCCTCTTGTTTTCCCCCGGTCAATCGCCGTATCTCCATCTTCGCTGCCCTCAATTTCTTCCTTAAGTTGCTGGTAAAGTTGTTCGATGGAGGGCATCTTGGTTCAGTCCACGGGAGCAACAAGACACTTCTTCACAGAGTTAAGTATAGGTCAGCACTCAAAGTACAGGTCACCACTCAAGAGCACACAAACAGGTCTTCACAGAGCTAAGTACACGTCACCAAATGAAATCCCAAACCCCTCCCACCCCATGTACTTATCCAACTTTAAATTTGAAACTACCCAAAGTCCTAGCCTCAATAACCCAACTAGAATGCAGTATAATGTGATCCTTTATTGACTACGTTTCCCCCCACACAGTGGTCTTTTTCAAGTCACAAACACATGTGCAACAGAGTTGCACATGTGTCTAATTTATCAAATTGTCGGTTCTCTGAACCATTCATCTACAAACCTGTCAGACACTGCAACTTCTTGGGATCTTAATACTTTTGGGGAAATTCCGCTTTTCCTAATTTTTGGGCACGAAACCCACTTCAACTTTTTAACAAATGTTACACGACATGACTGGCACCTCTCCTGCCAAA
>NW_026509134.1:0-14830 GCF_026875155.1 Cherax quadricarinatus
TTTACCCTAGCCAGATCTAGACTCTCTAGAGACGGATGAACGAAGGTGTCCGACCTAAGGACCGTCCAGGCCACGTTAGATTCCTTACTCCTCCATTACCTACTGGTCCTATCTCTCAGGAACAGTTTGAGAGGTTTGAACGCCTCATAAAGTTGCAGACCGCACAAATAGAGGCATAGAGGAAATTGAACGAAGATTTCCAGAGAGAAAATGTTCGTCTGGGAAGACAACAGACTGATATATCACAGGACCTATTTAATGTGCAGAAAGCTGCGTCCATGGTTCCTAAGTTTTTTGAGAGTGACTTAGACACCTATTTTGATGTGTTTGAGAACCAGGCACGTGCTATGAACTGGCCACGTAAGCACTGGGCAACCTTGTTGCATACAGCTTTGACAGGAAGAGCTCAAACTTGTACTGCTACCTTACCATTTGCCAAGTACATTAGTTATTACGCTGTCAAACAAACTATTCTAGATATATATAACTTGTTAACTGTAAGTTATCAAAGAGCATTTTATACGTTACAACGACGACAAGATCAAACTTGTGTAGAATTTGCTCGTGAGAAAAAAGTTGCATTTGAGAGATGGTGTAGAGCTGCTAAATGTAACAACTAAGACAGCCTTGTTCAGTTGTTACTACACGAAGAGTTTAACAACTGTATGTCTGTTGACATACAAGAATATCTGGTCGATCATACTACCTCAGATATTCTGAAAACTGCAGCATTAGCAGACAATTACGAGATTTCTCACAAACTTGTACGTACTAAAACACAGAGAAACAAGGTAACTAAAAATTGTCCTAGAAGTTGGCAACCTAAATCAGTTGCTCATTGCCGGCCTGATGTACCTGCTACTGTAACTTCTCGTACCTTTACCAGGAAAACTCACAATCCTGAATCTGTCTCTGTGGCTAGACAGAAATCTGATATCGAGAAGAAGAAAGTAACTATTGTAACAGAAAAAAACATGCTAGAGAGTATTGCTATAAGTTAGAAAGATATACCAGAAGCAGTCGTATGGCTGGTGCCCCCACACAAGTCGTATCTTCTTCCAAGCAACAAAGGCACCAAAATCCTAGTAATACCTCTGATCCTACTGTTTTAGATAATGTTACTCAGGATAGATGACTAGCATCAGAAAGTGTATCTGACGAAAAGATTCGTTCAGCCATGAGTCCTTACTTTTCGAGAGGTAGAATAGGATTTGACGAATCACATCTAACTGAGATAATTACTTTCAGAGACACTGGCGGTTATCTCACGTTATTGAGAGAAGATGTACTGCCCATAACTGACAATACCTATTGCAAGATAGATGTATTGTTAGAAGCCTATGGAGGGGCTGTTATAAAAGTGCCTCTGCACAAAGTTTTATTAAACCCAAGTTTATATGGTTATATTTCAGTGGGTTATCCGGGGTGTATTTCCCATCAGGTCAGTGGACTTGTTGTGGGGAAAACGAACCCTTCATGCGGATATGTAAAAAACCCATTGTGATTGATTAAAACACTTTATAATTTGCCATTTGAACTTGCAGAAGAAACCTATTTTATTTCCTCTCGCACAATTACTAGGCTATGTCAAAGATACAACAACCTCCTTGTCTCCTGTTGAGTTGTTGTGAGATGTTTTGGGGGTTTTTTGGGAATATGTTTTTAGTGACGTCTGCGTCCGGGTCATTAACACCAACTCCCCCCGTCATAAACCTAGTCAGGACTCAATGACGTTAAATTTCAAACTCATGAGATTTAATAAAGGACATTTTTTGATCAGTCACGGGAAACTGAGAGAAAGCAGTTATAGAGTGAAGCAAAGGATCTCGTTTTTTTTACTTTATAGTAACGGGGTACTGATGGGGAAAAATTAAAAAATGTAAGTTGTCAGGATAGTGTTCCACACAGTCAAGCTTCGAGTGTTCCCAGTTCTTTTCGTGAAAAAACCCATTGATTTTGCTCACAATAGTCCCATAGGGGGGACATTTGGGTGTCAAGAAGAACTCGGTAAACTGGCAAAACATTTTATTTGGCCAAAGATGAAGGAAACAGTTCTGTTCGTGCGACGTTGCCCGTTGTCAAGGAAGGCAAGCCAGGCACTCACCTCCACCTGCGCCTCTAATTCCTATCACCGTGGAGGGGTAAACCCTTTCACGTCTTTTATTGATTGTGTTGGTCCTTTGCCTAGAACCAAACGGGAAAAACCCAAATTTATTTACTATTTGGACGCTGCAAAACGCTATCCGAAGCTTTCCTAGAGAAAAATTAAGCTCGTCTTTTGTGAAGCGTATGAAATTTTTCTCCCGGGTTTGGGATTGCCAAGAGAGATGCAACTTCTAGACGATTTTCTTAGTAACCTTGGGATTGAAAAAGGGGTGATTTTAAAAAAAATGTTTTGCATTTCCCTGTTTGTTCTTTATGTTCCTAAATGTTGTCCCTTGGGTGTACATGACGTTGATGTACAGGGAGAACACCGTTTAAAGCAGTCACCAATAGGATGAGTCCAACAAAGAAAAAGCATTGAGAGAAGTGTTGATTTTCTTTTTCTCAGGACTTTTAAAACTCATAAAACCCCATGGGCATCCCCCGAATTTTAGTCCCTAAACTGTGGTGTTTCGGATGGCATGATTACAGAAAGTGAACTGTTCCCTTGCCTGTGGTTATCCCTACTCGCATTGACGACCTTATTGACCATTTTTCAGGGGCCCAGTTTGTCAGCCGTTTAGATCTTTATGTCTTCCTGCCTGACTACGGTGGAGTGCGGTTGTGTCAGCCCCCTCTGCTTTTTTCTGCGAGCTCCACAGAATCAACAACCTTTGAAAAGTGTGGACTCGTGTCATTTTTGGATAAAAAGGGCTGAACAAAACAGTACGGAAGTAAATACTATTTTTGCATAGGCTGGTTCGTGGCGTTAAGTGGAGATAAAATAACGATTTCCCCCAACACCCAAAGGGACACATATGGTCCCCCCAACGGGGAAATTATAGGGCGTCGCTCTTAATGGTTTGACAAGAATCTTCGTAAAATTTTTTCTGGGGCCCGCTTCTACACAAGAATTGTCGAGCAGTCCCGGGAAAAACGCTGAGGGGAATTCAGCGATGGATGTTGTGTTACATGAGTTTCTAAGTACTTACATGGGTAAAGGGTACGGAATGTCCCCTTCGAGGCTAGGTTTGGGATAAGGATTTTTTCGAAAGTTTGGGCATGAAATTTCTGCACCGGGGGTTTGGAGGGATGGTCCGTATGAAGGAATCCCGGAAGGTTTTTTAAACCCCCCTTAAATGTCTTTAAAAATGCCTATACCTCTATGTAACGAGACCGGTTGTAAAACACGGGTTTTTTATGTGTACTATGGGGGTTCAGAGAAAAACTGTCGTTGTGCACTTTATGCACATGGCACCCCAGTGTTTAGGAGGCGGGTCCTCAAATTTCTGGAAACGCCGATTGTGATTCAACGTGTGTGATTTGGTGCCTGGCTCTGTTGCCTGGGAGGCCGGGGGCCCTGATTCTGGGCGGGAGGTCGCCCGGGGGGTGCAGAGGGGGAGCGTGTGTCACTACCCAGGGAAGTCGGGGGAGTCGAAGGTTTATCTGAGGGTCTTTAGTCCAGGAATTCGACTCAGGGGGTTTTACGGGCAGATTCATCAAGGATTTTTTTGGTGGGGTGACCCCGGTGCAGAAGGTGTCCCAGTTTTGTGAAGTTGGAGGCTGGGGGGACAACAAATTGGGGAGAAAAAGATTTGAGTAAGAAAAGGCTGGAGGTTGTGGTGGCCGTGGAGGTACACCAGGAGGATTCGTCTGAGGGTGGATTGTGTAAGTAAAATTTCTAAAAAGAACTGCGGCATAGAGATAGACGAGGTTTTCCCCCGGGGCAGGGGCCCGGGGAAAAGTCATGGGCGCGGTTGTGGACGTGCCACTAGTGGTAGAGGTCGCCTTGAGTTGCCAGGGGGGAGGGGGGGGAGGTGACGGGCACGGATAATGAGTGGTAAGGGAATACATAATGTGAAAAGTGCAGCGAGTAAACCAGCGGCTAGGGGGAAAGCCGCACTTCTAAATTTTCAAAAGGTCATTTTTAATGTCAATGGACTTTAAGACTGGGGTTTTTAAGAAAGTTTGGTTGGAGTGGTTTTTTCGGGGGTTTTTGATGTAGATATTTGCTTTTTGCAAGGCATAATCATAGGGCGGTTGTGTGTTGGGGTTTTAAAAGGATATGGATGTTGTTACCAGGGGTTTGCATTAAAAGGGTGGGGGGTAGCAGTGCGATAAAGGAGCCCACCCCCTTGGGCCCGGCGGGGAAGAGAGGGGGGGGGGGGGGGTCGTGAGGGGGGATGGTGTTTTGGGTGAGGTCGACTAGTTTTGTAGGAGTTTACATGCCACAACTAGTAATACCAGGGAAAAAGTAGTTTTGTCAGGAGGTATTGCTGTACATTGGAGGTTTCCCTGCTATAACAGTAATAGGTGGTGTTTGGGAAAATTTTTGTGATTAGGAGTGTGATGTCAACCGGGGAGGGGGGGGGTTGTGTGTAGTGTGCTGGGGGATGTATTGCGAGATATGGGGTTGTTGAGTGGTGGGGAGGGGGGGATACCTAGTGGAGAACATTCGTCCGAGGGGATATGAAGGCGTTTGGACGAATTTTATAAGGGGGTATAGATGTTGGAGGGTGAAAACCCTTCGATGTGGGGGTTTTCGGACACAGGGGGGGTAATAACGGATTTGATGGGGGGATGGTGTGGTGCGTATTTATTCTGGGTACGGGAAATTAAATGAAGGCTTCTTAAGGAGGAGGAGGAGGGGCCTTTTTTCAGTGATTGGGGGTTTGCCTTTTTGGGGGTAGGGACAGGGAGTAGATCTGTTAGATTGGTGGGAAATGCAGGAAAAACCCCGGGAATAGCGAATTTTTTTAAGGTTAGGGGAGGGAAGAGGCGAGGGGGGTGTTTTGGGTTGAAAAATTATCGGGGGGGAAGTTGCAAATTGTTTTTTGGGGGGGGGAGGTGGTGGAGGGATGACATGGACAGTCTGGGGGAGCGGGATCGCAATTACACAATGATGGGTTTATGCAATTTGGTTTGGGCGGGGTTAGAGATGTATTGGGGGTGAAAAGCCGTCGGGTTTTTTTTACGTAAATTTGGGACCGACAGGTGTAACCACCATTCACAATTGGAGCCCAACCCCTGGGGTGGGGGGTATCCAGTGGGTCGGTCCTATCCAATATGGAAAAGTATGAGTACTTGTGATAGTTGGGGAGAAATGGGTTGGAGGGGGGGGGTTTCCGGGGAGGGTATTTTTAAAGGGGGGGTTCCATAGTTTTTTAAGTGGCGGATAGGGGGGGTTTGGGGTTTGGTATAAGTGAGGTTGAGTGGAAGAGGCAGTTTTGGGGATGAGTACGGGAAAACCCAGGGATAGACGGTATACCAAATGATTTTTTAGAGCACATTGGGGGTGTTTTGGCATGCTTTGTTACTATTGGATCATTTTTAAATAGGGGGAAGTTGGGCACATCGCAAAGTAGGGGTGTCTTTTTTGGTGCCAAAGAAAGGGGGGGGGAGAGAGTTGAGGCTTACCGAGCAATATCTTTGATGTTGCAGTTACAAGATTTTTGGGAAAAATTTTGGGTATAGATGAAAAGGGTCATGGGGTGGGGATACATGGGGGACAATTTGGTATCCCGGGAGGATATGGGGGTAGGTATGGACGATTCGGGTTTTCCTTGAGGGGAGTATAAAGGGGTATTTAGGGCTGGATTGGGAGAAAGCTTAGATTTTTGGGTAGGCTTTTTTTTTGGAGTATGATGGAATGGGTTTTTGGAGGGGGGTGGGTTTGGATGGTGAGGACATTGTAAAGAGAATAAACGATGAGAGTACAGGTAAATGGTAGTTGGGTAGTTCAGTAAGCATGGGGGGGGGTTTAAGGAGGGGGGGCACTTCCCAAATATCTTTGCTGTAGCAGATCCTTCAATGTTTGGTTTATTTTGGGTGGGAAAGGATGGGGGAGAGAGGTGGGTTTTTTGGGAATATTGTGGTTATGTAGATATACAACTGTTTTTTTTAATGGATAGAAGATTTTTAAATAAAGTGGGAAGGGGTTTAATTTGGGTTTTTTGGGGGAAAGTACTGGGATGAGAGTTAATAAGCAGAAATACGGTTCTGGGGGTAGGGATTTGGGGAGGAGGGGGCCTTGGGGGGGGGAGTTTTTGGGTGGATAACGTAGATAGGCTAAAGATTTGTGGGATTTTTTATTTTGCAGTTAAGGGGGGGGGGGGGGGGGGGGGGGGGGGGGGGGGGAAATTTACAAGGGTTTTGGGAAATGTAATTGGGGGAAAAGGGGGGGTTTTCCCAAAATCAGGATTTAGGCGAAACCTTAAAAGGTTTTTGGGGGTTTAGGGGGTGGTTGGGAAAAATTTTTGGGAATAACTAAGACGGGGGTTATTATGGATTTTTTCAAAAGGCCTATATGTGGGGGTTTTGGGAGGGGTGGGGGGTTGGGTGGGGGGGGAATTGAAATTTTGGGGGGGGGGCGGGGTTTGGATTTTTTGATTTGGGTTTTGAAAAATAGCATTTAAAAACCCCAAGGGAAAACGGAGGGGTGGGGTCTTCGGTTGAAGGGATGGGGTATCCCCAATGTTGGGGTGAGGGGGGTTTAGTAAAAATTAAGATAGGGGCGGGGAATTGTAAATAGATTTTTAAACTCAAAAGGGGGAAAAAGATGGGTTTTGTGAAAAGGCTCATGCAGTTTTTTAAATTTAAACCCCTTTTATGAGTATATTTTGTTTGTTTAGGGTGGAAGAGGGGGTTGAAAGGGTTTTTTTTTTATTGGGGGGGGGCGGTTAACCCCCGGGAAAAATTGGGGGGGGTCCCCAAAAACGGGGGGGAAGGGTTTTGTAAAGGATTCTTTCAGTTTTTGGGGGGGGGGGTGGAGGGCTTAGGAAAAAGGGTTGGGTGGTGGGTTTTTTTTGGGTTGAAAACTTTTTTATGGGGGGGGGAATTATTTTCCCGGGGGGTATGTAATTTTTGGGAAGTTTCCCGGGTGGGGGGTTAAGGAAAGGGGGTTTTCCCTTCATGGGGTTTTCTTGGGGGAAAGTTGGAGGAACCTGATAAAAGGTTGTTGGTTTGCAAGGGGGTAATTGGAAGTTTATTTTGAGGGACCTGGGGGCCCGGGGTATGTAGACCTTTTTTAATGAATTTGTAAAATCACGATCAAAAAGTAGATGTGATTTCTGTTTTTTCCTTTTTGTTATAAAACCTTTTAATAGGGGGTTTATATTTTTAGTATTTGTGGGGGGGGGATATGTTTTTTTACATTCGAATCTGGTTTAGTTTATCCTTGTCATATGTTTTTTTTATCGTATTGAATGGGTACAAAATGACCCATGTACGAAAAAATAAAATATTTTTTTGGGGGGTTTTTATAACCCCTTTATTTGCTGGGAAAGGGCATATTATATTTGGGGTTTAAAAGGTAACATTTAAATTTTGTGTATGTAGGTGGTTTGTGGGACCCAAAGTCTTAGGGTAGTTTATCATTGGATGTAATATTTTTTTGTTTTTTTTGGGGAAAAAATATTTAGAGCTTTATTTTATGTATGATCCAGTTTGTTCTGTATAACAAGTGACATAACGTATGTTGTATATGCTGCGTATTGTAACATATATATAATATATATTATGTTTTGGACTCATTCCCACATGTTTTTTTAAAGACTCCCACTGTTTGTTTGGGGAAACGGTTGGTTGGGTTATTTTAGTAGAATTTTTTTAATCACTGTGTTACAATGTTTTTTTTTGTGACCCGACATTGTCTGCACTTCTGTTTTGGATGTTTTGTATTTTGTTTGTCTAGTTTTTTTTAGTGAAAGTTTTTTTTTTTTTTTTTTTTCTTTTTTTTTTTTTTTGTTGTTTGTTTGTTCTGTATAATCAGTCTATGTCACAACATGTATGGTTATGTGCATATGTATGTATATACATATATAAAGATTATAGGACTTATTCCCAATGTTTTTTGATTTCCGACGTTCTGTTTTGTAGTCTGTATGTTTTTTTTTTTCCCTAAAAAGGGGTTGGGTTTCTTACGGTAGAATTTGTTAATCAAAAATTTTTAAATGTTGTTTTTTTTTGTTTATTGTGTGTGTATGACTTTCTGTCACGTTTTGGGGTTTGCTAAATTTTCGCTTGTATCTGTGTATGTTGTTTTTAAATAAAATATAAAAAAAAAAAAAAAAAAAAAAGATCTCTTACGAGGCTTTTAAAATCCCGCTTACTGAACGTGCTCAAAAAATTTGCTTTTCTGTTTTTAAGATGGATTTTTTAACTACCTCGTCACCCCCTTCGGCCTATGTAACGCGGGTTCTCATTTCCCGCGTAAAGAACGAGTTGACCCACAATTTTGAAGGAAATAGAAGCCATTTTTACGATTAGTGGGGTAAGGACGAGTGGGAACAGCACTTGCGCGTTCCCAAACATTGTTTGAGAGATGGGACACACAACTTTATGTTAAAATTAGCTAAATGTAGTTTTTGGGCAAGCCAAGATTTCCTATTAGGCTTTTGTATCGGCCCAAAGGGGGGTTGGGTCCATTTAGGGGAAGGTTTATGAATTCTGAAATTTTAGTCCACAGGAAGGAAGGGAGTACAGAATTCTGGGTTTTTGGCAGGATATTATCGAGGTTCTGTCCAAACTTTTCTCGATTGGCTCCTCTCACTGAGCTTTCAGTAGCAAAGTTCGTTCCTGGACTAGAGTTTTTTCAACCGTTTAAAAGGTTTAAGCGCTTGCTATCCCCCTTGCTCCTGTGGTTTTAAAGTCCTAATTTAATTTTTCCCTTCTTTTTACAAAAATGCGGTGGTTTTGCAGTGGGTGCTGTGATACCCAAAAGTCAATTCACGCTTCTCCATCCTATTGTACTATTCATCTAAGCTAAACGACACCAGAAAAATTAGCCCCTATTGAGAAAGGGCTCTAGCTTTTTGTGGGTCCTTGGAACATTTTTTACGTGTATTTGGGGACTTTCCCCCTTTTAAAATTTAAGTTTTTTTCTGACCACAATCCACTCACTTTTAAAATATAGAAGATAAAAATGCTAGGATCATGAGGTGGGCTCTCAGAATCCAACCTTATTAATTTTTATAAAACACATAATGGTCATTTAATGTAATTGCTGACGCTCTGTCAGTCCTTTAAAAATTATCATTACATTAAAAATTTAAGTAATATTAGCCCAAATTCCTTTTGTTTCTTGCTATGTCAAATTCAGTAAAGTAAGTAACCCTCCAGTCCATATTAAAATTGTATTTCATTTCATGTCTAATTATTTATTTTAATTCACGTATTGTTGTGTGGGGGAAATAAGCTGAGTGATGGGTGGGGAGTGGGGTGTAGGTGATGTTTTGCGTGACGCAACACTGTCCTGCCGCAGACCCCCCCTCACGACACACCTTAAGCTGTTTCATACTCAGGTGTCCATACTGCATAGCATTCCACAACCACTTCTTAAGAGTGGAATGCAGTCTCCTCTACTATGATCGAGCCTGATAGTGCCCTACTCATCTACGCTATCCTGTCTCTACACTGATGTACATAACCATGAGTATGCAGAGATACGATACTGTGTACTGCCCTAGTCTAGGGGCATATCCTAGTAACGGATGCTGTGAAATTGTAGAGGTTCTTGGCACGAGAGTGACTCTGATTAATTTTTATATTATATTGTTAGTAATGTAACCTGAGTAATCAGTAATAATGTGAAAGACTTTAATGCAACTCCTAGTGCAACCGTCTGTCGTGTTGGGGGGGTGTTGCAACCCCTGAATGGTTGCAATTGATTATTATGTATGTATATATATAATTATTATTTTTTCATTTAATTTTATATTGCATTATTTGCGATAATAGCTAAATCGTAAATGTATTGCTTTATATTGTTATTTGATGTAGTTTCCTTTGTTAGGTAGGATGTAACATATTATGTGCTCAGTTCAAGTCTTGATTGTCTAACTACTGTAATTATCGCTTTGTTGCTTGTTATACTGCCGGTTCTTGCTGGCGACTGCTGTCCACGGAGCTATCACGTGATCGAGGGGGGGGTGTCCTCAGCTCGCCTGAAGTATTCAGTCTGCTCTAGACTCGCTTGGAGGTTGGACAGATTGTCTGTCCTCACTATTCTTGTTAGTTCTGTAGAACTCTGTTCACAGAACCTTGTATAGACTTAATGATTTTTCGACGTTGTACTGAGGTTCTGTGTCACATAGACACTCGAAACATCTCAGGTCCTGAGCTTTAGCTTCTGCTGGAGGCGATGGTGGTGGTGATGGTGCTGGTGATGGGTTAGTGGTGATGGTTGTGGTGATGGTGGTGGTGGTTGTGCTGGTAGTGGTGTTTGTAGTGGAGATGGTGCTGGTGGTGGTGATGGTGGTGATGGTGGTGGTGATGGTGGTGGTGATGGTGGTGGTGGTGATGGTGGTGGTGATGGTGGTGGTGATGGTGGTGGTGGTGATGGTGGTGGTGGTGATGGTGGTGGTGATGCTGGTGGTGGCATTGGTGGGGGTGGTGATAGTGGTGGTGGAGTTGATGGTGGTGGTGGTGGTGATGGTGGTGGTAGTAGTGGTGGTGATGGTGGTGGTGGTGGTGGTGGTGGTGGGAGTGATGGTGGTGGAGGTGATGGTGTGGTGGTGGTGATTTTGGTGGTGGTGATGGTGGGGGTGATTGTGGTGGTGATGGTGGTGGTGGCGGTGGTGGGGTGATGATGGTGGTGGTGGTGATGCTGGTGGTAGTGGTGATGATGATGGTTTCTGTGTATTATCACAGTCTGGGATTTTCTTATGCTGAACTTAGATTCAGTAGTATGGAAGTTTTGTGACTTTTGTGGAGGATCTGCAGATGGTCCCTACTTAGTGTCGTTACATTATCTCCTTGTTCCTGATTCCGTGTCGCAGTTGCTTGTTGTATTGCTATTGGGCTTAGCATTCTTTTTGTTGTTCAAGCAGACTGTTCTGGTTGCCAGTTGGTCAAGAAGTTAGTTTATTTGAGGACTTTGTCAGTCACTTGTTAAGTCTAGTCGAGCCGTGAGACAGAGAACTACTTAGAGCACTTACACACATACACAAACTTACTTGCACATGTTTGTAATATCTTATTAAATGTTAATGTACCAGACAGTACTTAAGAATTATAAATGTGATATGTGCTTTCAGCACAATAATATTGTACTCGAGAGACGTGATATTATTTTGATTACTGTGATTAGTTTAATTTAATTTAATTTGATAATATACATCTAGACTTAATAAATTTATTAAATTTTAATTTCTCTAGTTAGTAGCCTACCCGTTGTAATCCTGAAGCACTATTGAATTATACTGAATTCTAATGGATAATTGGACAAGGATGCTGACTACTAGAAGGACTAGAAGGGCAGTCCTTTCTAGTATTCACTGCAGATGTCTAAGCTTTTAGAATCGCGTTTTTTGTAACAGTGGTAGAGGTGGTAGTGGTGGAGCTGGTGATGTGGTGGTGATGGTGGTGGTGATGGTGGTGGTGGTGACAGTGGTGGTGATAGTGGTGGTGATGGTGGTGGTGATAGTGGTGATGGTGGTGTGATGGTGGGGGTGGTGACAGTGGCGGTGATAGTGGTGGTGATGGTGGGGGTGATGGTGGTGATGGTGGGCGTGGTAGTGGGGGTGATGGTGGTGGTGGTGGTGATGGTGGTGATGGTGATGGTGGTGATGGTGGCGGTGATGGTGGTGATGGTGATGGTCGTGGTGGTGAGGGTGGTGGTGGTGATGGTGTTGAGGAGGTGGTGATGGTGATGGTGGTGATGGTGATGGTGGTGATGGTGGTGATGGTGGCGATGATGATGGTGGTGATGCTGATTGAGGTGATGGTGGCGGTAGTGGGGATGGTGGTGGTGGTGTGGTGGTGGGGGTGGTGGTGGTGGTGGTGGTGATGGTGGTGGTGATGGTGATGGTGGTGGTGGTGGTGCTGATGATAATGATGGTGACGGTGGTGGTGGAGGGGATGGTGGTGGTGGTGGTGATGGTGCTGTTGCTGGTGAGGGTGATGGTGGTGGTGGTGGCGGTGGTGGTGATGTGGTGGGTTGGTGGTGTTGGGTGGCGGTAGTGGTGGTGGTGGGGGTGGTGGTGGTGATGGTGATGGTGGGTGGTGATGGTGATGGTGGGTGGTGGGGGTGGTGATGGTGGTGGTAGTGTTGGTAGTGGTGATGGTATTGGTGGTGTTGATGGTGATGGTGGTGTGGTGGTGGTGGTGGAAGTGGTGGGGGTGGTGTTGGTGGTGGTGATGGTGGTGGTGTTGGGGGTGGTGGTGATGGTGGTGGTGGTGCTGGTGATGGTGGTGGTGGTGGTGGTGGTGGTGTGGTGGTGGTGGTGGTGGTGGTGGTGGTGATTTGGGGGTAGTGGTGATCGTGGTGGGGGTGATGATGGTGGTGATTGTGAGGGGTGGTGGTGGTGGTGATGGAGGTGGTTGGGAGAGATGGTAGTGGTGGTGAGGAGGTGGTAATGGTGGTGGTGGTGGTGATAGTGGTGGTAGTGGCGGTGGTGGTGGTGCTGGTGGCGAGGGTGATGGTAGGTGGGGTGTGATGGTGGTGGCGGTGGTGGTGATGGAGGTGGCGGTGGTGATGGTGGTGGTGGTATGGTGGTGGTGGTGAGGTGGTAGTGGGGATGGTGGTGGTGGATTGTGGTGGTGGTGTGGTGGTTTTGGTGGTGGTGGTGGTGGTTGGTGGTGGTGGTGATGGTGGGGGTGGTGGTGATGGGGGTGGTGTGGTGATGGTGGTGGGGGGTGGTGTGGTGATATGGGGGTTGGTGGTATGGTGATGTGGGGTGGGGGCGGTGGTGGTAGTGCTTGTGGCGAGGGTGAGGTGGGGGTGGTCCGAGGTGGGGATGGGGGTGGGGGATGGTGGGGGGGTGGTGATGGAGGGGGTGGTGGGGTGATGTGGTGGAGTAAGGTGATGGTGGTGATATTGGTGGGGTGGTGGGGATTGAGGTGATCGTGGTGATGGTGGTGGTGATGGTGATGGTGAAGTTATGGTGGTATGGTGGTGTGGTGGTGGTGGTGGTGATCGGTGTGGTGGTGGATGGGTGTTGGTGGTGGTTGTGGTGATGGGTGTGATTGATGGTGGTGGATGTTGGTGGTTGTGGGTTTTTGTGATAGTGGTGGTGATGGTGGTGGTGGTGAGGTGGTGGTGGTGATGGGGTGATGGGGTGGTAGTGGTGATGGTGGTGATGGTGGTGGTGGTGATGGTAGATGGTGGTGTGATGGTGGTGGTGTGGTGGTGGTGATGGTGGTGGTGGTGTATGGCGGTGTGGTGGTGGCTGGTGGCGAGGTGATGGTGGTGGGGGTGGTGATGGTGGTGGCGTTGGTGGTGATTGGAGGTTGCGGTGGTGATGGTGGTGGTTGGGATGGTGGTGGTGGTGGATTGGTTGGGTAGTGGTGATGGTGGTGGTGGTGATTGTGGTGGTGGTGATGGTGGTGATGGTGGTGGTGATGGTGGTGGTGGTGATGGTGGTGGTGGTGGTGATGGTGGTGGTGGTGGTGATGGTGGTGGTGGTGGTGGATGATTGGTGGTGTGATGGTGGTAGTGGTGATCGTGGTGGTGGTGGCGGTGGTGGTGGTGCTTGTGGCGAGGGTGATGGTGGTGGGGTGGCGATGGTGGTGGTTGGTGGTGGTGGTGATGGTGTGGTGGTGATGAGGGTTGGTGGAGGTGATGGTTGTGGTATGGTGGTGGTGATGGTGGTGGTGAGTGTGTGGTGGTGGTAGTGGCGGTGGTGGGTGCTGGTGGCGAGTGATGGTGGTGGGGGTGGTGATGGTGGTGGCGGTGGTGGTGATGGAGGTGGCGTGGTGATGGTGGTGGTGGTGATGGTGGTGGTGGTGGAGGTGGTAGTGGTGATTGGTGGTGGTGGTGATTGTGGTGGGGTGATGGTGGTGATGGTGGTTGGTGGTGGTTGATGGTGGTGGTGGTGATGGTGGTGGTGGGTGGTGAGGTGGTGGGTGTGGTGATGGTGGGTGGTGGTGGTGGTGGTGATATTGGTGGTGATGGTGGTAGGGTGATCGTGGTGGTGGTGGCGGTGGTGGTGGTGTTGTGGCGAGGGTGATGGTGGTGGTGGTGGCGATGGTGGTGTTTGGTTGGTGGTGGTGATGGTGGTGGTGGTGATGGAGGTGGTGGTGGAGGTGATGGTGGTAGTAATGGTGATGGTGGTGATATTGGTGGTGGTGGTGGTGATTGAGGTGATCGTGGTGATGGTGGTGGTGATGGTGATGGTGAAGGTTATGGTGGTGATTGGGTGATGGTGGCGGTGGTGGTGATCGGGGGTGGGGGTGGTGTGGTGGTGTTGGTGGTGGTTGGGGGTGATGGTTGTGATGTTGATGGTTGTGATGTTGGTGTTGTGGTTTTGGTGATAGTGGTGGTGATGGTGGTGGTGGTGATGGTGGTGGTGGTGATGGTGGTGATGGTGGTGGTAGTGGTGATGGTTGGTGATGGTGGTGGTGGTGATGGTGAGGTGGTGGTGATGGTGGTGGTGTGGTGGTGGTGATGGTGGTGGTGGTGGTAGTGGCGGTGGTGGTGGTGCTGGTGGCGGGGGTGATGGTGGTGGGGTGGTGAAAGGTGGTGGCGGTGGTGGTGATGGAGGTGCCGGTGGTTTATGGTGGTGGTGGTGAGGTGGTGGTGGGGGAGGTGTAGTGGTGATGGTGTGGTGGTTTGTGGTGGGGTTGTGGTTGGTGGTGGGGATGGGGTGGTGGTGATGGTGGTGGTGGTGATGGGGGTGGTGGGGGGTGTGGTGTGGTGGTGGGTGTTTTGGGTTTTATGGTGGTGGTGGGTGGTGGGTTGGTGGGGTGT
>NW_026509135.1:0-12360 GCF_026875155.1 Cherax quadricarinatus
CACCACAAACTACCCAGTATTTGTAAACACACCACCATGAACAACCAGGTATGTTCTAACAGCACCATCACCAGCAACCATGGATATTCTAACACAGCACCACTGCTTGTAACAGGGCACTGCCACTTTCACTGTAAGAGCATCTAACACAACCAAGTCACCATATCACCACACTAGACAACAGTTATGTAAAAACAAATTGTGAAATATACTAGGATATGGTGTATTTGACAGATCTCACCCTGAAGATCTTTTGTAAATGTTTGTCATTTTACATTGATTAGCAAAGTTTTGTAAAGGAAATTGTGAATGGATTACTAAATTGACACTCCTTCAAAATCCAGTGTGATATTCCATTTGGTCCCATTGATTTTTTTTATTAAGACTTACAACTAAACCACTCTTCAGAGAAGTAACCTTAGACTAAATTTTGGTCCATTCTGGACTATTATCAAGTTCTGAGATAATGAATCTTAAATAAAATGTCTATAGTTTCTACTTCGTATTGAGAGAGATGTGAAATGTTCCAACCACAGTATTGTGACTTGTATTCTTTATCAGTATCCATTAATTATTTATTAACTCTAGTTGTGTCTCCTCTGCTGATGGTCTTTTTTTTTTTTTTCCTTGTAAATAAGACTCTGATACAGTATTTTCGTATTTTGTAAGTAACACATTTTCTCCGAGTCAACAAATTTACTATCACTCTTAAGTCTTTGTACTGCCTGCACGCTTTGCTTATTCTTTGTAAATTTAAATAATTCATTTGCTTCCACTCTACTGTTGTACTTCTAATTTTATCCACTGTTTTCCTTGCTTTTTGACCTCTTATGAAGTATTCTTACAGTGCTGTATTAATATCTGTCTTGCCTATTGATTCATGGCTTCTGTTATTCATTATCATTTTTTAAATACTCTGCTTCATAAAATATCCTATACAGTAGAATTTCACTTAGTGCGTGAATCACACTCCTGGACACCCAGGGGAGAATAATTCATGTAATGAATGTGGGAAATGAATAAATATACTTCTTTCTGTAATGTAAGTTTTCTCTTGGCCGAGCCTCGCAGCCCAGTCTTGACCAGGCCACAGGGTGTTAGCCTCTAAAACCCTTTCCAGGTATATAATTTATTCATTATTGCTGGTAAGGAATTTAGCTTACTGCTGATTTGTCCTGCCCTAAAGTTTATCCTCTCTTTTTTCTTTTATCTCTAATGATTATTTCCCATCTCTTTTTCCAGCCCCTTTAATCTTTGTATTATCTTTTATTTTCATTGCGTGAAATAATTTGGTCTCCACCTCCCTCTCTAACTTATGATTTTTTCTTAATTGTATATTTTGTAATTTTAATTTTTTGAGACTCGACCACTAAAATTTCAATATTGTCTTTGCTTTTAATGCTTGTATCTTGTTTTTTTTTTTTTTTCTTTTTAATTGGCACTCCACCTCCTTTGTTTTCATCTGTGTCTCTGTTACATGCTGAATGTTTAAGATTGTTTCTCCAGTTTGCTTTCAGAGAGACTTCTGTATAGCAGGTTTCTTCTCTTATCATGTCCTTAGTTCTAATCTTTTGAGAGATGTTTGTACAGTATTAAAAATACATTTGTTTGGTTATTTACATATCTCTCTTCTCTACATGCCAGAGAAATGTAGATACGACAGTTTAGATGTTCCTCCACACAGCAGATATCCCCCTCCCCACTTCCTTTTAGAGTTCAGGCACTGTACTTTTCACCTCCAGGACTCAAGACCTGCTAACCATGCCATTGCTTTTAGGTACCAAATTTTTTTATGATACAGTGATACCGGTTCTAAGGTTTTGTTAATGTGCTATTCTATCAATGCTTTGCTATTGTGAAAATAACACAAATTCTTTCTGATGTTTGACCCAAGTGAGCTTATATCGCAGTGGCCTGTTTAAAATATTCTCACATTTTCTGATTGAATAACGTAACCTTTGGCAAGAAATTTTTCCTAGTATTGTTTTTTCAACTATCGTTTGGTTGTTTTGTTTTGTTTCTGGGTGGTAAAAATTTCAATTTTTCTTTTAATTTTTTTTATGTCTTAGTAATTTTTTTAGGTTTTTAGGGGTTGGACAAGAATTTTCTTGGGGCCCTTCCTTTTAATTTAAAAAGGGCAACAAAATCTTAAAAACCCATTTTCAAGTGTATTTATTTAACCCCGGGGTCGGTAAAAATGAAGAGGGACATTACGGCTAACAATTTTTGGGAACGTCTTCGCGAAACCCTATCTTTTTAACCTTATCGGGGCCAAAATTCCCCCTAAAAGTACTCGTTATGGGGAAAACCTTATGATGGGCCTCGTATGGGGGGCCCATGTATTTAGAGTTTTTTTCCCTCTAATCTGTTAATTACAAAATACAGTACACTACTGTATAAATATTTAAAAATTATACAAAAAATGTTTTTAAATTGTGCAAAGGTGACATTAAAACAATATAAAAGATGGTTAACACAAACCCACTACCATTATAGAAAGCTCTTTGCTTAGCGATGAATGCCCCTTACTACGTGGTCTTAGGAACAGAACTCTGACGTTAAGTGAGGAGAGGCTGTATAAGAAGTCTTGTGCTGTTTCGTGTATCCTTTCATCCCCTCTTTGGCCCTTAGCCTCTTCCATCAAGTGTATAATGCTTTATGAATTTGTAAATTACTGTAGATTCCTCTACATGCTACAGTAAACAGTATTTTGAAGGTTGCCAGGGATGTATTTTATTTGCAGTTGTATATCAGACCTGACATCCTCTTCTGTAAATTAGAACCAATTTTTCTGCTGAAATTAATTTTTTTCAACGCTCACGTTCTCACCACAAACGGGATTCTAGCGAAGAAGTTGAATTTAGCGGTGAGTTCACTCTCCTTTTCAATTTAGTGAATTTTTTAGTTACAGTTAGAATAAATATTCACCCTTGTTCTGGTTTGTGTGTGACCCCTTCAGTATATGTGATGTTTTCTTCTTTCCTTTTTTTCTGATGCAAACTTACTTTTCAATTTATTTTGGTGTTAATGTATGAATTTTTTAATAAAAATGATGTAGTGTTTTTAGTTTAATACAAAACATTTTAATTTGAGATTAAAATGCTCTTAATTGAATATTATATTGATAATGTTAGTTTGAAAATTTTATAAATATCTATCATTTCACCTAAAATATTTTGACCAAGTAAGTCTGTTATTTTCTAGATTGATTTTTTAAAAAATTTTTTGGGTACTTAAAAAATTTTCCCTGTTCAGCTCCCATTTTACTCGCACCTTTTTTTAAACATTTTGTTTATACTGTACATCCTCAACTGTAGTTCTGTGCTTCAGAAATTCTCCCATTCTAGATCATTTAAAAAAAAAAAAAAAAAGTGAAAAATTAGATATCTAGTGTCATTATTTAATTCATGTTTCCAAAACTTTCTACTGCTACAGGTCATAGCATGTTTCTATTCTGCATCTAGCTTTTTTTTATTATTTCTGTGGTTTTTTTTTTTTCCTTTTAATGGTGTCCAAAATATATTCAAAAGGAAAAAAGATAAGTGAGTTAGTGGTGGTGCAGAGAGAAAACACATTTGTATACAAATCGCTCTGCCCGAGTTGAAAATCTACAGGTTACAGATAGGGACTGGTTAATGTGAAGCACATGTGACCATGTTGGTGTTGCTGTTGTAGCAAGGTTGTATAAGATAAGAGTTTGTTCGGATTTTAACCCGGAGGGTTTTGCCATCCAGGGTAACCCAAGAAAAACAGTGCGTCATTGAGGGACTGCTGTTTATTTTCATTGGGGTCCTCAATCTTGTACCCCAGGATGCAAACCACCAATCGAACTATCACCCAGGTACCTACTTGCTTGCTAGGTGAATGGGAACAGTAGGTTTCCACCCTTACCAGAGAACAAACCCCACATACTGTGTGTGAGGCAAGAGCGTTGCCTACCAAGCCATGGGACACTATATAATGTTATAAATACTGTAATTTGAAATGCTGGCTATAATTCTGTGCCAAAATAAGTTGGGAAGCATCATGTAGAGGACTAACATTCATTGTTGCAAATGACTAATGAAGGCACTGGTAAGTGAAAATCATTGTGTGGATCTAGATTGACCATCCTTGGGAACCCGCTGTAAGAGTAATTTAAGCAAGGGTTTCTTTGTGTGTGTATACACCATTTCTGACCCATATCCTTATAGAAAAAACAATTATTTTCCTAAATATAATTACCATGGGTCTTGAAGGAATGTTGTCATTAAAAAAACCAATTGACTACCAGGAAAAAATGAGTCAAACTAAAGCTAATTGCAAAAGAAAATTTTTTTTAACTCTATTCCATTGATGAATAACCCTTTAACTGTGTCATAAAGCTTAAGAAATACTTCCTAACATCCCTATGACTCATCTGAGCTTTCAACTTCCCGCTGTGGCCCTTGTTTTCCCGTGTCCCATCTCTGAAACATTCAAGCCCTGCCACCATGTCAATTCCTCACAGTATTTTTTTACATCATTACATGGCTCCCCCCTTCCTCTTATCCTCTAGTGTCATCAGGTTTTAGTTTCCCTAACCTTCCTCATAAGACATACCCCTCAGTACCGGACTAGTCTTATTGCAAACTTTTGCACTTTCTTCAATTTCTTGATGTGTTGACTAGGTGTGGGTTCCATATGGTGCTGCATACTCCAATATGGGCCTGACATACATGGTGTACAGTGAAAGGCTCTTGATCCGGGGAAATGGGGCTGCCCCCCAATTGGATCTGACATGATTGCTCTCTGTTCTTCATTCCCAGGTGTAATATGACCCCTCTGGGTTTAAAGCCTACCTATAAATTTTAATCATCATCAGCACAAACCAAATCAACTTTTTTCCTTAAAGATATTTCACTTTAATGAAGAAGTCTGGAATAACAGTGAAAACATCTCAGTTTTTGCACTAGTTCCCTTAGGGAGGTTCCTTGATGCTAGTGAGGGGGTCTTGATCTAGGGAATTGATCTGTACTCTAATTCCCTGAATTAAGCCTGAAGGGCCCTTTCCCTCCCCCAGAGGCAAAAGTATAATCCTTATGGGTTAGTGCTGCCCTGTAATAATAATAATAATTTTGCACTAGTCTCCAGCAAGCAACAAAAATGATTCTTAATGGTTTCGTTGCCTGTGAATCGTGAGTATGTTAGCGGTGAGCTGTGGGATGGGGTTTCACTGCAGTGAAAGGCAGACACTGCAGATGACTCCCTGTCGCTATGCTGGAGTTGTAATGTCCTCCAGTGTCTCATCAGTCCAGTATTCTTCTATTTTGATATTTATATCTATGTTAAGTTCTAATAATTTTTCTTGTGAAAGCTGCAGCTTTGCTGAATGACCCATACAGATTGTGTGTGTTTTGTGAATAACAATGATTGATTGATTGATTAGGGTTGAATGTTCACTAAAATGAAAATATGATTGGAGAGATTGATATTATTCTGATTAATAATGTACAATTTTTAACATGGCCATTGTTACTTTGAGGAGAGGAAGGGTTCCTTTATGCCACTGAAGGGCTCTTGATCCAAGGAACTGAATCTACCCTTTCCTTCCCCAAATGAATCTACCCTTCCCTTCCCCAGCTGAATTTACCCTTCCCTTCCCCAACTGAATCTTCCCTTCCCTTCCCCAGCTGAATTTACCCTTTCCTTTCCCCAACTGAATTTACCCTTCCCTTCCCCAATTGAATCTACCCTTCCCTTCTCCAGTTGAATCTACCCTTCCCAACTGAATCTATCCTTCCCTTCCCCAACTGACTCTGCCCTTCCCTTCCCAACTGAATCTACTTTTCCCTTCCCCAACTGAATCTACCCTTCCCTTCCCCTACTAAGTCTACCCTTCCCTCTCCCAAATCAAATTTGATTATCTCCCAGCACAAGTGATGTAGGCTCTTGTGTGTTCAGCACTAACCATAAAATTAATATACAACCTTTTATTGTTTTTATTGCAGTGTAAATGTGCTATATTAACATGAAGAGTTTTAACAATAGATATTTTATCCGCAGTTTAAGCGCGAGACTGCAAGGGATAGTGAAATAACTGTGAGTTGACTTTTATCAGTGTCTTTCAAATGTTTATGTAGTGTATGAATTAATTCATGCATGTGTAGCAGGCTATTAACCTAATTTATGAAGTTAGTTATTTTTGTACTTTATGCACATATAACCCGCACATGGAAAGAAACTTATGGCGACGTTTCAGTTCAACCACACAGTGTGAGACTAATTAATGGTCCAAATCGGATCAAAACGTCGCCATAAGTTTTTCTCCCACGTGCGGGTTATTTGTCTGTTGTTTCAGTCACAGTATTGTGGCTTTTTATTCTTTATTGTATGCTAGGGTGTACCATGCTATTAATGTCAAATATTTTTTGCTTTTATACATGTAACTTGGATATTTGTTACTGTACTGTCATGCAGTTGATGCTCACCTACCCAAACCACAGTAATGGGGGGGGGGGGGCAGAGGTAGGGGAAGAAGGCCAAGTTTAATTCCCAGTCCAGATAAAGAGGAAATGATAATGATGGCTTCCTCTTCCAGTTCTGGTGGAGGGTTCTTTATCCAGGCATTGGTGCCACTCTGCCCTTCATGAGATAGTCTGACTGCTTCCTATTCCACAGGCACTGTATGATCCTTATGGGTTTAGCATTTTGCATTGGATATAATAATTGTGTTAATTTGAATTGCAAGAGAAAAACTTAGTATTTGAATAGTTATTAAAAAATCCCGGCCATTCCCCCGGGTGATGGGAAAAGAAACTTTCCCCCTTCCCACCTGTCTTTTAAAGGGGGTTTCCAACATTTTTTAAATGCAACCCAAAATTAAAACTCCCAAGAGTTTTCAGGCAAAATGTATTTCTCCAGATAACTTTTCCCTGAATTTATATAAAGTTAAAATTGCTTTCCATCCAACAGCAGGGGAAAATATTTCATTTGACTTTAAACCTATCCACCTCAAGCATGGTGGAATCCCTTTTTGGGCAAACTCCTTTAAACCCCTCCCCATCCTTCCCGGCCACCCCACCCCGGGGTTCCATCCATACAGTGATCATTTTAACATTCTGGTTTGGTAATCTCCTTTAAAGTGAAAAAATTTTCAAGAGCACTCTGACAAATTTTTTTTTAATGTCCTTACTCCTAATTTCCAAAGACTTGATAAAGCCACACTTCCCCGAATGTACGCCCCCGGTTTTGAAAATTTACAGGGGTCGCAAACCCAAAAGGGGGGAAATTACTCTTTAATTTTTGCTCCGGAAAATTTTTTTCTCCAAGCCCCTTCACCATCTTTTTCCCCAAAAAGATACTCATCCCAGACCATGTGGTCCATCAAAGAGAATAACTCATCCCCTAAATTTTTTAAAACCCAATTTTTTGTTAAAATAATTATAAATTTTGTAAAAAACCTTAACTTTTTTGCAATACCCTAATATATCCAAACTTAATTTTTAGATACATTTTAAGGGGCTGGACGTGTAAAAAGGACGGAAATCTCCACACTTTAGTTTGTTCCTTTAAAAACGCCAGCATCTTGCCAAGTGATTTTTTCCTTTCAACCCACACAAAAATAATTAAACAACGGTTAAACCCATTTTGTATTTTGGGAAAAGACAAAAAATTTTCTTTTCCTACAGTCAAATACCTCCCACCTGAAAAAATTTACTCTTTAGAAGTAAACTACCAACACCAACCTTCATACCTCTGCCAATTGCCCCCCAATGTTGATGTGTTTTTCAAATAAAAAATTTTTAAAGACCTTTTAGATTACAAACTGCCTTAATTTTTATGTAAAAATTCAAAGTAATTTTAATTTGCCCTTGTTCCTTTCTTTTTTTTTTTTTAAATATTTCGCAAAACTAGACATTTTAGTAGAGGAAATTGTCAGGACTGGTAGTAGAAAAACTCTCAGAACTCATCGAGGGTACAAAGGACATTCCACACAGTAGGCTTCTTCAGTCCTGAAAGATATTTGAATGATGTCTTGGGGAGTCACTGCCTGATCATCCAGGCTGTTACTGCTGGCTATATGCATTCTTTTATACTAACCACAGCCAGGCTGGTCAGGAAATGATTTGAGGAATTTTAAGTTCCTTCTTGAAAACAGCCAGAGGTTTGTTGGTAATTCCTGTTTTGCATGAAAGGAAGGTGTTGAAAAGAAGTGGACCTCTGACACTTCCCAGTGGTCATCCTGGTTACCAGTGACAATGCCTTCATCTGCTGCATATTCTCTGACTCTAGTATATAAGGACCAATCTTCCTGTCTGTACTTCAGATTCTTCAAGACTATGGTGCTCATCACCTGGTCTTAGGCTGAGGGACTGATTTCCTCATCTTCCACTGTCTGCTCTGTCTTCTGTATATATTTCTACTGTCTTCATATGCCCATGCATTGATAAAGCCATTGGTTGGTGAAATGTCTACTAGTAAAGATATCCAGATGTTTGCCCATGTCTAATTCATCATCTTGGTAGTATTGAGTACCACTGTTACATAAACCTGTACTATACTCTTTCACTCATCATTATTCTCTGTTGTAGTCATGCTTATCTTCATTTTCTTGTGGTTGGAGTCATCTTTGGATCTTCTCAAGGTCAGCATAGGACTTCTTGCTGATGATTGGTCCATACTTATGTCTAGGGCATTTTAACACAAAGATTCCTTTTAAGCTCAAAACACAAGATATCGCTTACACTCCAAGGCTTGAAGTACCTGCTCAACCCCAAGTCTGAGAGCTTTGCAACATGCTCAAAAGCATAATAGAAAAGTAGAAAGAACCCTGGGGCATATTTCCTGGCATAGATGGTTTTTCAGTGATCCTTGCCCTTCTATGAATCTAGTGGATTTCATAGGGAATTGTTCCTTTTGATTTAAGGTTTTATTCAAGGAGGAGTGGTAAAAACAGTTTTGGATGTTACCATTTTTTCTCAATTTAGGCAACTCTGCTTCGTCCTGCAACTACAGATCCTCTAAAATGGAGAAAATAATAACTCTGAGTATATCTGGTTCAACTGGACTGGGCCTCTTTGATAGAAACCCTTAATGAGTCTGTGGCTTCTTACCTGTGGTCCAGTCTCAGAGCAGTCCTTGTATACATATTGAGAAGGAAATATTACAGAAAATAAGAACTACCTGTATGTAAAAGGAAAAAAAAAGTCGAAATAACAGTGCTTCCTTGGAGGGTTCTGTCTGCAACTTGCCAGGCATTTGACCAGATACTGTTTCACTAAGAATTTCACATATCCTCTACTCCCAAAAGTGGAATTAGTAAAAGATGTAAATATTCTTCTTTCAACAAACTGGCCATAATTGACAATATGGAAAAAACAAGTTGACATTTAATAGTCTAAAATATGGCTTGGTATATGAATATTGGAAACGTTAATAATATTATTGCATTTCCTGAGATCAGAGAATTTGGTAATAAAGCTTGAGGTTTGGTAGGTAAACAGATTGTTGAGAGAAGAAAAAATAAAATGTATCATACTGAAATTGATTCGAGTGGGATATACCATACATTAGACTGGCAAGACTCATTTAATTGTTGATGGAAATTAATTTGTGTGTTGTGAGTTATTGGAGTTGCTTGTTAGTTTATAAAAGAGATCTTGTGAGCAGAATGTGCAGTATAGATTCTCAACCTCTTGACCTGTAAAGTATTGTAAGAGAGTAATTTTTATAATTCTAAACTCCTTGAATTTTTGAAAGTGAACACTTGTGTTAGTAGATTTTTAAGAATTGATTTATTGAAAGTTGAGCTGGAATGAGTTAAAAGTGAGGTCAGTATTATATTTGGGGAAGTTATTAAAATATAAGTGCAGGATGTGTCAAGCGATAGGACTGGCATGTTCCAGTATGTCTGCTGCAGTCCTCTCTTATTCTTGATTCCTTTGGAAGACTGTGGAAGCATTAACATTTATGAAAAGTCTTTTTACAACAGGTTGAGATGAAAGGTAAACGCAAGGTTCTAAGTCCTTGTATATGTACACTGGGGTTGAGTAGAGGAAAAATTTACAGGATAAAACTTACTTATTAATTTAATTTATAGGAAAATAGGAGAGAAAGGTAAATTAAGTTTCCTGTATATTTTTTCAGGATGTATATGGTGTAATTACTGGTGGGTTGCTGGGTCACTTTCTGTGCACGGGACTTGCTGTAGTTGGTGGACGTATGATTGCTTCCAAAATATCTGTCAGAACAGGTGAGATGGCAGACCATTTAAATGAATAATTGAAGATAATGCTAATAATAGAATATCATTTTCTGGGTCCTTATGAAAAAACCTCTTTAATTTAATAGTTTTTAAAACAAATAAGCTGACTTTTGTACAATCATTCCCTGTTGAACATTGCTTCAGTGAGATGGAATATTATTTCACAGCTTTTTAAATAAAGCAAACTACAGTATTTGAAGATCACTGAAGTCTCTTTAAAAATTAAAACATATCGGGTGATTTACCTTTTATCTCCAAGCCTTAAACATCTGTATATTACACTTGTGATGTGGAGCCATCTGTTATGGTTAAATTTTGCCACATATGTTTACAGAAATAGGACTGTAAGCTGCTGTAGTTGTGTATTATATATTTTATATAGTTTCTTTATATAAAGGGAAGGGGACAAAAATTTTTTTTTTAAATTATCAGGGAATAAGCATAATGAATATACCAGGTAAAGTGAATGGTAGGGTTATTATTGAAAGAATTAGAGGTAAGACACAGAGCAGGATTGCAGATGAACAAGGAGGCTTTAGAATGGGTAAAGGATGTGTAGACCAAGTGTTCACATTGAAGCTATAAGTGTACAGTATTTAGATAAAGGTAGGGAAGCTTTCATTGCATTTATGGATTTAGAAAAGGCATATGATAGGGTGGATAGGGGAGCAATGTGGCAGATGTTGCAAGTGTATGGAATAGGTAGTAAGCTACTAAATGAGGCTCAGATTAGGGGTGTGTAGGAGAGAGGGAGATTACATTCCAGTAAAAGTAGGTCTTAGACAAGGATGTGTAATGTCACCATGGTTGTTTAATATATTTTTAGATGGGGTTGTAAAAGAAGCAAATGCTAGGGTGTTCGGGAGAAGGGTGGGATTAAATTATAAGGAATCAAATACTGATGATACTGTGCTTTTAGGGAGATTCTAAAGAGAAGTTGCAAAGGTTAGTGGACAAGTTTGGGAGGGTGTGTAAGAGAAGAAAGTTGAAAGGGAACATAGATAAGAGTAAGGTGATGAGGGTATCAGACAAGTTGGGTAAAGAACTATTGGATATCACATTGGGGTGAGGGAGTATGGAAGAAGTGAATGTGTTCAGATATTTAGGAGTAGACGTGTCGGCAGTTGGGTTTATGAAGGATTAGGTAAACCATAGAATTGATGGAGAAAAAAGCTGAGTGGTGAGTTGAGGTATTTGTGGAGACAAAAATGTTATCTATGGAGGAAAAGAAGGGAATGTATGAAAGTATAGTGGTAGCAACACTTTTATATAGGTTTAAAGCTTGGGTTGTAAATGCTACAGCGAGGAGGCAGGTGGAGGCAGTGGAGATGTCCTCTCTAAGGGCAATGTGTGGTGTAAATATTATGCAGAGAATTCGGATTGTGGAAATTAGGAGAAGGTGTGGAGTTAATAAAAGTATTAGTCAAAGGGCTGAAGAGGGGTTGTTGAGGTGGTTTGGTCATTTAGAGATAATGGATCAAAGTAGAATGACTTGAAGAGCGTATAAATCTGTAGGGGAAGGAAGGCGGGGTAGGGGTAGGGGTTGGCCTCAAATAGGTTGGAGGGAAGGTGCAAAGGAGGTTTTGTGGACGAGGGGGCTTGGACTTCCAGCAAGCATGCATGATTGTGTTCGATAGGAGTGATTGGAGAAGAATGGTTTTTGGGACATGACGAGCTGTTGGAGTGTGAGCAGGGTAATATTTAGTGAAGGGATTCGGGGAAACTGGTTATTTTTATATAGCCGGACTTGAATACTGGAAATGAAAGTGTTGAATGATACTGAAAGTATTTTCTTTTTGGGGATTTTCTTTATTTTTGGGTCGCCCTGCCTTGGTGCGAGATGACCGACTTGTTGAAAAAAAAAATATATATATATATAAGTCACGACTTCCAAGCTTTGTAAACTCAGAATTATTTTTTACCATTAAATACAGTATATATTTTTTATTTAAAAATGGGATGCAATTCCAGGGTGATCAAAACAATGAAAAATGATCCCATCTGCCTATAGATGATATATATATATATAAATATATATATAATATATATATATATATATATATTTATAATTTTTTTATATATAAATATATAATATTATAAGGGACCCCCGCATAACGATGGCATCCATCATTACG
>NW_026509137.1:0-14744 GCF_026875155.1 Cherax quadricarinatus
TTAACTCAGTTGAGATATCTCGGTGTCCCGGGGGAAGTGTCCGGGGGTCTGAAAAGGGGAGAAGGTGCCGGCGCCAACGTACCAACCCCCATCCCACCCCCAACCCGCCTTAACTTATTCCTATATACCCCTTACTAACACTTTCTAATCAACTCCCATGAACTGCACTCACTCTGTCTCTTAATGTATTTCTCTTAGTACAACATTCAAGCCTGATCAATAAACTCTTCCATATTGCTTAACTCTGTGGTAAATTTGAATTAAAACTATTCAGTATAATTAAAATAAAACTTATTATAAACTGAGCCTTTTAAATGCAAAATTATAATTACTGAACTTATAAAATAAAAATATAAGAGGTTTAAATGGATTGCCAATGAATACAATTTTTTGGAATGCCTACTGGAATCCTGGACACATCTGGCCATATTAATGTGTTTAACATGTATTGTCAAAAACATAGGTAAGCAGCTGCTGTTAGTTCTAAACACTCCAGATGATTCCTATGTTCCAACTTGACAAACCAAGAACCATACATCAGGTTCCAAATGTAAAATTTAATTTTCTTTTTTCAAGTTTCAACTAAAACAAAAAGTACTTAAAGAAAATACCAACAGAGTCCTATCTAATGTACGATAATTTTTATTAGTGTAGTGGAATGCTTACCGTGGTAGAATGATGGTGCACAGCTGCTGCTTCTAGCCTGCTCACCTCCCCGGCCTCCTCTAACTCTCTTAAGCCATCCTGCAACAAACAGTTTATTTAGTCAGTTTGGTAAAAGTAACAATCATTCATAAGAACATAAGAACATAAGAACGAAGGAACACTGCAGAAGGCCTACTGGCCCATGCGAGGCAGGTCCAAGTCTCCTACCGGCTTAAGCCAATGCACCCAACCTAGTCAGGTCAGGTCACATTGACTTAAGGGAGGAACACGGCAACCGACCTGGTAGCACAAGCTATCACGTCTAACTCACACCCACCCACATCTACTCATGTATTTATCCAACCTATTTTTAAAGCTACACAACGTTCTAGCCTCTATAACGGTACTTGGGAGTTTGTTCCACTCATCCACAACTCTATTACCAACCAGTACTTTCCTATATCCTTCTGAATCTGAATTTTTCCCAATTTAAAAAACCATTGCTGCGAGTCCTGTCTAGGCTAGATATTTTCAGCACACTATTTACATCCCCTTTATTTATTCCTGTCTTCCATTTATACACCTCAATCATATCCCCCCTAATTCTACGTCTTTCTAGAGAGTGCAGTTTCAGGGCCCTTAGTCTATCCTCATAGGGAAGGTTTCTGATACATGGGATCAACTTTGTCATCCTCCTTTGTACATTTTCCAGAGAATTTATATCCATTCTGTAATACGGTGACCAAAACTGTGCAGCATAATCTAAATGAGGCCTAACCAAGGATGTATAGAGTTGAAGAACAACCTGAGGACTCCTATTATTTATGCTTCTTGATATGAAGCCAAGGATTCTATTAGCTTTATTGCGAACACTTATGCACTGTTGTCTTGGTTTCAGATTACTGCTAACCAGAACTCCTAAATCTTTTTCGCAATCCGTAATATTAAGATCTACATTATTTAGTTTATATGTGGCATGGTTATTGTCCTGTCCAACATTTAGAAATTTGCATTTGGGCTATATTTAAAATGCATTTTGCCACTTCTCCTGACCACTGCATCAGTCTATTCAAAACTTCCTGGATGTGCTCGAATGTCCTCGTCAGAATGAATTCGACGGCCTATTTTGGTGTCATCGGCAAACTTGCCGATGTCGCTCTTTATGCCCTCATCTATGTCGTTTATGTAGATTGTGAACAGCAGGGGGCCCAACACTGACCCCTGTGGAACACCGCTCGTGACACTTCCCCACTCTGATTTCTCCCCATTTATGCAAACTCTCTGCTGCCTATTTGTCAACCATGCCTCTATCCAGGAAAAAATTTCTCCTCCTATTCCATGTGCTTTAATTTTCCTCAACAGTCTCTGATGTGGGACCCTGTCAAAAGCCTTACTGAAGAAGAATTTACAAAAACTAAGCAGAATATATATTACTATTAGATCAAATGTTCTCTTAAGTGCTAAAAACTACAAATTATTTAAAAAATCCTAGACTGACTTGAAAGCTGAATGGGTGGGTCAAGTGGTAGCCTCCATATTTCATTACCACTTGCCAGTACAAATACAAATTTTAATTTCTTTGCAAAGGTTATAATGAGTGCTTTGCATTTTATAGACTGTTGTCAAGTACCAAGAATGCCACTAGCATGCCTAAGCATTACAGGCAGTAAATTTAATATGAAGCGGTAAGACCATGTGAATCTTTTAATTCTAGTTATATTATTATTACAGTGGACCCCCGCATAGCGGACGCCTTGCATAGCGGACAATCCGCATAGCGGACGCTTTGTTCGCTAAAATTTTGCCCCGCATAGTGGACAAAAACCCGCTCAGCGGCCTTCGTCCGAGACGCGTCCAATGTGCGCCCTCAGCCAGCCTCACATGTGCCGCCTGTGCCATTGTTTACCAGCCAGCCTCCGCGGTAACATTCAAGCATACACTCGGAATATTTCGTATTATTACAGTGTTTTCGGTGCTGTTTCTGGAAAATAAGTGACCATGGGCCCCAAGAAAGCTTCTAGTTCCAACCCTACAGCAATAAGGGTTAGGATTCCCATTGAAATAAAGAAAGAGATCATTGATAAGTATGAAAGTGGAGTACGTATCACCGACCTGGTCAGGTTGTACAAGAAACCAAAATCAACCATCTCTTCATTGTGGGCAAGAAAACGGCAATCAAGGAAGCTGTTGTTGCCAAAGGTTTAACTGTGTTTTCGAAACAAAGATCGCAAGTGATGGAAGATGTTGAGAGACTCTTATTGTGTGGATAAATGAAAAACAGCTAGCAGGAGATAGCGTCTCTCAAGCGATCATATGTGAAAAGGCTAGAAGTTGCATGACGATTTTAATTAAAAAAATGCCTGCAACTAGTGATGATGTGAGTGAATTAAGGCCAGCAAAGGTTGGTTTGAGAGATTTAAGAAGCGTAGTGGCACCATAGTGTGATACAGCATGGTGAGGCTGCCAGTTCGGACCACAAAGCGGCTGAAAAATATGTGCATGAATTCAAGGAGTACATAGAAACTGAAGGACTGAAACCTGAACAAGTGTTTAATTGTGATGAAACAGGCCTGTTCTGGAAGAAAATGCCAAGCAGGACCTACATTACTGAGAGGAAAAGGCACTCCCAGGACATAAGCCTATGAAAGACAGGCTTACTTTGTTGATGTGTGCCAATGCTAGTGGTGATTGCAAAGTTAAGCCTTTATTAGTGTATCACTCTGAAACTCCCAGAGGTTCAGTGCAAAAGAATGTCCTCAAGGATAATTTGTGTGTGCTGTGGAGGGCAAACAGTAAGGCATGGGTCACTAGGGAATTTTTTCTATAACTGGTTACACCATGCATTTGCCCCCAATGTGAAAGATTACCTAACTGAAAAGAAATTAGACCTTAAGTGCCTCCTGGTGTTAGACAATGCCCCTGGTCATCCTACAGACGTGGCAGAGCGACTTTATGGGACATGAGCTTCATTAGGTGAAGTTTTTGCCTCCTAATACCACTCCTCTCCTGCAGCCCATGGACCAGCAGGTCATTTCCAACTTCAAGAAACTGTACACAAAAGCTCTGTTTCAAAAGTGCTTTGAAGTGACCACAGACACTCGATTGACTCTAAAAGAGTTTTGGAAGGATCACTTTAATATCCTCAATTGTGTAAACCTTATAGGTAAGGCTGGGAGGGAGTGACTAAGAGAACCTTGAACTCTGCTTGGAAGAAACTGTGGCCAGAATGTGTAGACAAAAGGGATTTTGAAGGGTTTGAGGCTAACCCTGAGAGAGTATACCAGTTGAGGAATCAATTGTGGCATTGGGGAAGTCCTTGGGGTTGGAGGTAGTGGGGATGATGTGGAAGAGTTGGTGGAGGAGGACAATGAAGAACTAACCACTGATGAGCTGATAGATCAACTTCAAGAGCAAGAGGCCAGACCTGGGGAAACTGGTTCAAAGGAGGGGAGAGAGAAATTGAAGGAATTGCCTACTTCAAAGATTAAGGAAATGTGTGCAAAATGGCTTGAAGTGCAAACCTTTTTTGATGAAAATCACCCTCACACAGCTATTGCAAGCCGTGCTGGTGACTGTTACAATGACAGTGTTGTGAACCACTTTAGGACAAATCATAAAGGAACGAGAGGTACAGGTCACTATGGACAGATATGTTGTGCGAAAGAAGTCCAGTGACTCTGAAGCTGGTCCTAGTGGCATTAAAAGAAGAAGGGAAGTAACCCCAGAAAAGGACTTGCTACCTCAAGTCCTAATGGAAGGGGATTCCCCTTCTAAACACTAACACTCTCTCTCCCCTCCTCCCATCCCATCAATCATCACCAGATCTTCAATAAAAGTAAGTGTCATGTAATTGTGCATGCCTTTTTCAGTTTGTGTGTACTAAAATTAACATTTTTTTGTGATAAAAAAAAATTTTTTTCATACTTTTGGGTGTCTTGCACGGATTAATTTTATTTCCATTATTTCTTATGGGGAAAATTAATTCGCATAGCGAACATTTCGCATAACAGCCAGCCCTCTTGCACGGATTAAGGTCGCTATGCGGGGGTCCACTGTATAATAAAAAAGAAGCGCTAAACCACAAGGGCTATACAGCGCTGCGCAAGTAGTTATAGATTATTTGATGGGGTGTGCAGGGTTGACTTCCCTCAGGTCAGTGAGGTCACCACCACAACAAGCAGAAGTACTCACTAAATTACAGCTACAAGTTTCTACAGCAGTTTTGTTACTGTGCATGTGAGATAATAGATGGGTTATGGCACATTATCTATTAAAGCATTTTGTTCGCCAGGACTTCAGTAATTCACGAAATGATGAATTCCCTGTTGAACAAAACATGCTCACAAATAAAATGTCATAACTCACATTGTTATTGACTCAATGTTGGTATATTGTATCAATTATCAGCTTTGCTACTCATTTATATCCACTTTCAAATAGGACTTGCACCCTCCTAGTGGCTGCTTATTGTGTATAGCTCTTAGTTTAGGCTAAAAGTTACATAAGCCCCTCCCCTGCAGATACTGACAGCATAAAAATTACAATCATAACCACCACCAGATGATTGGGCAAGTTTGCTTACACCTGCTACCTCTGTTGACCTAGCAGTAAATAGGTATATGGGTGTTAGTCAACTGTTGTGGGTTGCATCATGGGAGAGGATTAAAGGACCCCAATGGAAATTAGCCAGTCTGATGGCATTGTTCTACTTGGTTATCCTGGGTCACTAATCATACAGGTTAATAATCTGAACAAAATTATCTCCCTGGATTTTATGTCTCTTATGTAATTTGTGTCCATTCCCTATTTCAAATTGACTGGTCCTTCAAAAAATTAATATTGCCAGTCAAATCGCAGAATGGTTGTCAATTAAACCCATGGCAGAAGAGTCCTAAAACTCGGGCCACTGTGATTAACCACTGGTCCAGCCTTGGACCAGTGGTTAATCACAGTGGTGTGCACATTTGCAGGCAAATCACAAAATGGGTGGGGCTTTAACCTGTTACAGGTTCAAGCCCCACCCATTTTGTGATTTGCCTCCAATTGTGTTATTACGATTTCTTAAGTTACTATTACCAGCTTTAGGCACAGTATACAGCAGGGGTCCCCAACCTGCAGCCCACAGGCCATATATGACTCTTCTAGGAAATGGATGCAGCCCTCACATGAAATTATGAATTCACTATGCAATGTGGAACTTACACGTGTCAAAAAAACATGCGGCCTTCATCACACATTTGACCATTAAATGTGTAGGAAGGGTGAGGAGTACTGGTGTAGAGCAACAACCCTCTATAAGTAAGTAAGTTTATTCAGGTAGACACAAATACAGTTACACAGAATTATCATACATAGCAGCATATGTGTAGAGAACCTGGGATAACCCAAAAAAGTCAGACAGAGTGATGGACATAGTCTCTTGGAGATGCAGTTGAAAGAATATTTGGAGGCATCTTTGGTGGACCAAGATCAGAGACTCCAAATCACCCGTCGAGTATTCACAGATTATATTTAAGGGAGTGTTAAACTCCTAGGTGTCATAGCTCCTGGGAGACAAGTTCAACTGAAGGAGAGGTCTAATACCTTGAATGCAGAGCCCATCATCAGCATCAAGAAATAAACAAGTTTATTTAGGCACAGGTACAATTATTAGTGTAAATTACCTAGGATAACCCCAAAACAAGTAAGTGACTTTTTCCACTGGGGTCTTCCCTTAAAAGAAGCATTCAAATGAGGAGCACTGCAGTAGGCCCACTGTTCCATACTTTAAGCTCTTATTTATATCTGTCTTTCTACAAGAGTGCATATTAAGAGATCTTTATAGGAAAGATATCTTGTAGAATTCATTAACTTTATGATCCTCTGCATATTCTCATTACATTTAAATTATTCTGTAGCATGGACAGCAGAACTGCATTGCATTCTCAGCCAGTCACACTGGCATCTGTAATACAAGTTTATCAGCTAGGAAGCCAATAAAGATACCAGTAATGGTACTGTGTTGCCCTTTAAATTCTCCGATACCTCTAATATTCAAGTGGGCAGCGAAAGCAGCCTTGGCCTGGTTTTTTTTTTCTTTCTTAAAGTACACAAACTTTACTAAACACTAATACCTCTTGCAAGTATTGGAATGTTTTAAAAATCCCCCCAATGCAACCCACAAACGTCTGCTACCACCTGCTACAAAGAGCTTTGATGACTGCTTAATAACTTTATCCACAACTCTACAGTACTGTCAAACCAAATATAAATGTATCAAACTTTAATCCGTTATTCTGAGTTGATATCTTCAGTATTGTGGTTATATCTCCTTTATTTATGTTTTCCATGTGTAACCTAATCACATCTTCCCTCATTGGTGTCCCGTAGCTCAATCACTAGTGCACTTAGCTCACACACTGAGGTCCGGAGTTCGAATCTCCGGTACGGCTGGAAAACATTAGGACATGTTTCCATCGACACCTGCTGTCCCTGTTCACCCATCAGCATAAAATTTGGTACCTGGGTGTTAGTCGACTAATGTGGGTCGCATCCTGGGACAAAACTGACCTAATTTGCTGGAAATGCTCAACATAACAAGCGGCTTTCTATATAGTAGCATGTCATTGATGTCAGCCTGCATACCTTGTACATGTACTTGTAGAAATAAAGATATTTATGAAGGGGTTCAGGGAAACCGGCAGGCCGGACTTGAGTCCTGGAGATGGGAAGTACAGTGCCTGCATCATGAAGGAGGGGTGTTAAATGTTGCAGTTTAAAAACTGTAGTGTAAAGCACCCTTCTGGCAAGACAGTGATGGAGTGAATGATGGTGAAAGTTTTTCTTTTTCGGGCCACCCTGCCTTGGTGGGAATCGGCCAGTGATAAAAAAAAAAATGGTTATTCTAAATCTTTAAAGGGAATAAAGATTCAGTGCTCTCAATCTACACATGAAAAATCCTTTATACAATATTTATCTTATTATTTTTCAGTACAGCCTCCAATGCAATGGCAGTATATATTTATACCATATTATGGAGACTAAGAATTGCTCCACAATCCAAATGAAGATTTACTAATGTGGAGAACTGTAGAATAACCTTTGGACTGTTATTTATATGGTATATTTCTTAATCAAATCAGAGAGCCAGCCAGCGGCAGCAACGGTATCCTGCCAGCTCTTCTTTCTCAAAAAACATCGCTCAACAAAACTTGTGATGGCCTAAAGTGAAAGTTCAACTACATGAACCCCGTAGACCACAACATGACCCAAGAATACTAAGAATGTAACCCAAATCTTGACAAAATTAGAAGATCTAAGGAAGACAGCCCTGCTAACCCAAACACTGCCTCCGCATGCCAGACAATCACTTAACACAAGTACCGAGAAAACAAGCCTTCTCCTCCATTGCTACACAGTATCTACTTCAGTGATACTATGAAAGGTATCGGAGAAGAATCAACACCAGTAATAAAAGAATACAGCAAGGACCTAGAACTCAACTTGTCTACCCAGCAGGACGCCAGTGTATCATCAACCCCTCTCTCCGCCGCCACCCAAGGAACAACAACAACAGCAAACACAAACATGGCTGACTCCCCCTCCAACTCCACTCCCTTCAAAGGATTACCCATGTAACTCAGTAGATTACCTGAAAAAAACAAGGACCCCAAATCGTTGTCTAGAAAATAAATCAAAGATATAAAAGCAGCACTCGACGACGAGATTCCAAGAAAAACCAACCTCGGAAAAAGACCAAAACCTTGAAGAGAAATACTCGGGAAGTTTTGACACAGAAAATACTCTAAAAAGCTATACCCAGTCACATGAGCAAATAACAACAATAAAATAAAGGGTTGAAGAGCAATAAAGGATGGAATCAGAACATGCAACTCGATAAATAAACCCTTGATTTAAAGACGAAAAAACTGAACAAGATAAGTTTCTGATGCAGTTTAAAAAAAACAGTCCCCACATTCCAAGTGCTAAACAAAAGCACAGTGCAAAAAAACCTTCGGGATAATACGAACCACGTACAAGTCATGTGCAAAACAATGAAATCAAAAAACCACGTTGCTAGGAAACCAGGAAGTAAACACAGTAAAATGATCCGACTTATTCATACATAAAAAGAAAGGCCCTTAATTAAATCGCAATTAAAAAGAAAAATGGGGGTGTACAAAAATGATTTCACAAAAAAAAACGCAAAACCTTCTGTTGGTGAGAAAACTTAAACAAAAACAAAATACATCAGTGTTTACGCGAGATGGGAAAATACTGAAAGGGAAAACCCAAAACAGGACAACAATAACTTCTCAAATGAACCGATTTCTCTCCCTTCCCTTAAAAAAGCTGACATTTTTGTAACAGATTAGAAAGTGCCCTTAATACATATATACGGTGGTGAATATGTACGTTACATTATATTGTACTTATTATTTTTATTTTTTTTCATCACTAGTAATGAAATACCCCCAATACTCTTTTTCTTTTTTTTTACTACTATAAATTGCTCATTTTTTAAATTACAACCCCAAATCTTACCCCCAAATTTTAATAATATTCATTATTTTTTTACCTGTCCTTTTTAATTTTGTTTATCACTACTTGTTTTTTAGCACTTTTTATTGTGTATGAAATTTATGTATTTTCCCAAATTATTTTTTTGCAAGTCCAAAAACTATCTTTTGTACTAGACCAACTACCTCATTTTTTTTTATTTTTTATAGGCAAAAAAATGCTCAATTTATTTAATATTACAAATAAATCTTACTCCAAAAACCAAATATTTTTTCATAGTGACCACCTGTCCATTTAATTTTTTTTACCATTTTTAAATTTTGTCCTCAATATTTTCTCCTTTATTTTACTTTAAAAACTCCCCTAGTTTATACTTCACAATTTTTAAAAATAATCAGGTGTTTCCAGGTGCTAAAGTAATAAGTTCACACTTTGCCATTTTTTTCCCAAAACTACCTTAGCTCATTTTTTACTTTTTGTTAAATAATTCAGGTGCTATTTTTTAGTTTAAGACATTTACTTTTTTTTATACTTTTAAAACAAAGATCACTAAAAATCTTTGTTACAAGCATTGACCTGAACCAACCTCTTTTTTAAATGATTTAAATGATTCAAACAGTTACTGTAATTACACCTGCAAAAAATCAAAGGCACTTTCAGTCCCAACAACAAATAACTATTTTTAACTAAAATATCTCTTTAAGCAAGCTTTACGATGACCTCATACTTTTAAAAATTCCCTTACATCCCAAATTGTCCATCATTACACTAACGAAACCGGCTAAACTGATGTACAGTGCTATCCCCTTTCCCTGGTTACACACCCTACCCAACTGTACCCCAGACCAACAAGGGGTGGCACGCCATAACTCTCAACCAACTAGAATGTCACAAATACTTGACAAGGAGAACATGGGAATAAAAATCCCAAATTCAAATCCAAATACCTACAAAAACCTCTCCATTGATAAACATTTACAGAGTTCCACATCAAACTTTACCAATTTGTCAAAACCTAAATATATAACTGATGCCCCCCTTGAAAAAAAGATCACTTACACTCTCAGATGACTTCAATATAAATCTCCTCAAGCCCAGGACCCACCGTTACTAAATTTCACAAACACAATGAGTAACTGTATGTTGCTACCAAACCGTAAAAAAACCTACAAGAGTTACAGGACAGTGTTTCCCTATTTGACCACATCTGGACCAACCCCTTCCCCCTTTAAAATCGGGCATAAAACAGAAATACCACGACCACCCCCCACTTTTTCATAAAAACTTTTGGAAAAATTACCCCAAGACACTACTAAAGTCACCTTCAGACTTCACAATAGGCAGCCATTAATAACTTCACAACAGCAGTACAAACATTGATGCACACTAGCTAAAATCTTACAGATTTGACGAATGTTTTTAAATAATTTTCTAAAAAAGACCCAAACCTTATAAAAAAGCACTGCCCTAAAAAAACAAAACGATACACTAAAAAACGAACAGTCCCTGGGTTAACACCCAGCATTTAAATCCCTAAAACAAAACACCAAATGAAAACAGTACAGAATGGGTCACTAACCGAGACCAAACAAAACCCTTACTGTCAATCCTAACCCGCCCGATAAGAAGGGGAAAAAAATTGTTTTGAAACAGATTATCCAACTTACGAGGTGATATAAAAAAAACCTGGAAAAAACCCCATCAGAAATTCTAGGAACAAAAAGATATCACGAAAAAAGCAAATAAAATTTAAAAAAACAGTGAACCCCAACTCCCACCAAAAGAAACAGCAAACAGACTCAATGACTTCTTCCCACTATGGGCAAAAACTTGCCAAAAAAATCCCCAACTCTACCCCCCCAAAGACTACCTCACTGGAATACCCAACCACTGTTCCTAGCTCCGACTAACCCATACGAAGTTCCTTATTTTAACACGCAAAAAAAAAAGGCAGGGATTTAAATACCTTTCCACCCTTTTAAAAAAAAAAAAGTTCCAAGTGCTATCCCAATTTATTGCAACACTCTTTAACAAAACCAATTTAATTCCCCCACCTTCCCCCCGTACTCAAAATAGCAAGGTTTACCCCGATCCACAAGGAGGAGACCAAACAAGTTGAATAACTATAGGCCAATATCCAACTTTCACCCTCTCTCAAAAAACTTCAAAATTTAATTCATAAACGAATCTCTCCTACCTTTTCTCCCAAAACTAAATCAACCCCTGCCAAATTTTATTCAGGCCAAAAAAAAAACTAAGATGTATTATACACATGCTAAAACATAATACACTGCAATAGAGAAAAAAGAAATCCCCCCTGGGATCTTTTTGACTAGTAAACTTTTGATCAGTTAACCATGACTTGCTCCACAAAAATTGTCACACTTGGGATAAGAGGGGACTCCCCCAACTACCTCAAGTCTCCTCAGCAACAGAAGCCCAAAATGTGTATGCAAAAGGGGCAAACTCTTCTGCACAACCCAAATTTCAGTTGGTGTCCCACAGGGGAAAGGGCCTTGGCCCCCTTCTCTTTTTTCCTAAAATAAAAGACCCACCAAAGCTTCGCAATTACTCAAACCCACAATTTGCAGATGCACTACATACGTCTTCCCCCCCGAGCCCCGTCACGGCTAGCCAATACTGTAAAAACAGAATTACAGAAAATATTACTGGATGAGGGCTAAAAATTACACTAAACATTGACAAAAAACCACTTATTTCAGTTTGGAAAAGACTCGATGTCCCCTTTTTAAAATAATTTTAAAAAGATCACCCATACAAAGCTAACAGAGGGAAAATTTAGGAAACCCCCTTTATAATAGACTCAAATTTATACACATATACAACAAATTTCAAGAAAATTTCCCAAAACGTAGGCATATATCGAAGAATACTATGCTTTCCCAGTCAGCCCTCCTGGCCTATATCACTCTCTTATTTTCCCCTTCTCACTATGGAATTTGTGCATGGGGGCCCAAAAACAATAACCCTTTTAACCCTAATTACCCAACAAAAGGCTGAGTTTGAATGTAACAAATTTTCACTAAGGGACACACACTGGTGGCCGGGGGTTAACGCTCTCGCTTCACCGGGGAGGGCCTGGGTTCGTTCCCGCCAGAGTAAAAAAATTGGACGGTTTTTTTCCACCGTTTCTTTTCCCCTCAGTAAAATGGGTACCCCGGGGTTGGGCGACTGGTGTGGGGGCGCATCCGGGACACTGACCTAAGGGGGGCCTGTCCACAGACCGGGGGGGGGGGCGTTTTGCCCCAAACCTCTCCAAAAACTCCAGAAATACAACACAAACCCATTCCCTACAAACCAACAACGCACCTATTCAAAATAAACATTTCTGATATTAAACCCTCCCCTAAAAATTTTGCCCCTAAAACAAAAACACAGCCATAAAACAAGGCACAGTCACTCTTTGATGTTCCTCGTGTCCCTCTCCCTTGCAAAAACTCAAGCACATAAAAAGGCCTAAAACGGAACTCATTTTCCTTAATAAAAAGAAAAATACCCGAAAAACAAGCCTTCTCAAAGATCACTACCACCCAAAACCCAAATAAAACTGAATAACTGAATTATAAATTATTTCTTTAAAAAAGTTTCTCACAAATATCCTAAATTTAAATAAAACCCAATCTAACTTTAAAATTTTTTTTAAATACATACCTAAAGAAATACCCATTTTTCTATTTTTAAAAAACATACAACCATATACCTTTTTTAATACTCCTTGTGCTTTTTAGTAATCTGTTACATTAAAGTTTTATCCCCGAGTCATCATTTTCTTTGTTCATCGAAGTTTAAATTTTTTCCACCCGTAATGCTTGCTAGTAAAATGGGTTTGGCATACTGCTCTTTTCGTATTTTTTGTACCTCTGTATGTGTGCACAATTTTTAAAAAAAATAAAAAAATAAATAAATAAATGGTAATTTTTAATTAGGGGAATCAAATTCAAAATGGGAATTACCAGTTACTTTTTGCTGAGATATTGCTTATGGGAGATTCTAAAGAAAAATTGCAAAAGGGTTAGGGTGAGTTTGGGAATGTGTGTAAAGTAAAAGTTGAAAGTGAACAAGAAAAGGTAAGGGGAGAGGGTGTCAAAAGATTTAGATAAAAAAAAAATTGGATATCAAATTGGGGGGGAGGGGTATGGAGAAGTGAATGTTTTCGATACTTGGGAGTTGACGTGTCGGCGGATGGATTTATGAAGGATGAGGTTAATTCATAGAATTGATGAGGGAAAAAAGGTGAGTGGTGCGTTGAGGTATATGTGGAGTCAAAAAACGTTATCTATGGAGGCAAAGAAGGGAATGTATGAAAGTATAGTAGTACCAACACTCTTATATGGGTGTGAAGCTTGGGTGGTAAATGCAGCAGCGAGGAGACGGTTGGAGGCATGTGAGATGTCCTGTTTAAGGGCAATGTGTGGTGTAAATATTATGCAGAAAATTCGGAGTGTGGAAATTAGGAGAAGGTGTGGAGTTAATAAAAGTATTAGTCAGAGGGCAGAAGAGGGGTTGTTGAGGTGGTTTGGTCATTTAGAGAGAATGGATCAAAGTAGAATGACATGGAAAGCATATAAATCTATAGGGGAAGGAAGGCGGGGTAGGGTCGTCCTCGAAAGGGTTGGAGAGAGGGGGTAAAGGAGGTTTTGTGGGTAAGGGGCTTGGACTTCCAGCAAGCGTGCGTGAGCGTGTAGATAGGAGTGAATGGAGACGAATGGTACTTGGGACCTGACGATCTGTAGGAGTGTGAGCAGGGTAATATTTAGTGAAGGGATTCAGGGAAACGGTTATTTTCATATAGTCGGACTTGAGTCCTGGAAATGGGAAGTACAATGCCTGCACTTTAAAGGAGGGGTTTGGGATATTGCAGTTTTGGAGGGATATGTTGTGTATCTTTATATGTGTATGCTTCTAGACTGTTGTATTCTGAGCACCTCTGCAAAAACAGTGATAATGTGCGAGTGTGGTGAAAGTGTTGAATGATGATGAAAGTATTTTCTTTTTGGGGATTTTCTTTCTTTTTTGGGTCACCCTGCCTCGGTGGGAGACGGCCGACTTGTTGAAAAAAAAAAAAAAAAAAAAAAAAAATTTCTTAATGGAAATCCAAGCCATATTACAGATATTTAGGCACTGCTGTCTTGGCTTCCTTTTTCTGTTACCATAATTCCCAAGCCATTTTCACATTTGTGATCAAGTTTTACATTACGTAGTTGACAAGTTCTTGGGATATTTTCATTCCTGAGGATTAGGATTCAATATGTTTCCATACTGAAGTTCAGCTGGCATCTTTCTGGCCACATAAGCAGCCTTTTCCAATCATTCTGACCAGTGGTATCTTACCTGGAGTTTACCTGGAGAGAGTTCCGGGGGTCAACGCCCCCGCGGCCCGGTCTGTGACCAGGCCTCCTGGTGGATCAGAGCCTGATCAACCAGGTCAGAGCCTGATCAACCAAATAGGATGCCTAATTTTGTCTAGGCAAATTTACTTTAAAAAAACCCAAAAAAGACTTTAAGAAAAAAAAACCCCCCAAAAAAAATTTTTTCCCCTTTAAACATTTTATTAAAAAAATAAACCAAAAATATCCCCC